>BQNB010081891.1:3617-27859 GCA_026074375.1 Tanacetum coccineum
TTACTTGGTACGTGTCACGAACCATCCTTCATCCTTCTTTTGGAAAATATCTAGGTAGACATGAGACACATTTTCTTCGGTTTGGACCCAAATGTTATATTCATTTTCCTTGATTGCGACATATTCATCCGCTGGTCTGAATGAGTATTTGACTACCTCTAACTATTCTGATTTGCATGTTGGTAGTTTTACGTAAGGGATTCTAAGTAGCTTCATCTTCTTTCCATGATATTTTCTTCATCCACATTAACGAAGTAGGGAGGGTCTTTTTGAATCAAGTAATCTTCAAGGTACTCGATGTTATCATCGTCGTGTTCGTTCAGATCTTTCTTGTCTTGAATAGTCTCGTTTCTTTTGTTCCTGCATGGCTATTAAATATTCAAGAAATATCAAGGTAAGGGTTATAGTTAGATTTAACATTGGTTTCAATATAAGTAGTATGCTTATAGTCCTTCCATTCATCATCAGGTGAGTAGTGGCTCCAAGCATCATTACTTGATTCTTTGTCTCCATTCATTAACTCTTCAAGGGCGGTTTTATTGTTCAAAGCCTTTTCCTTTAATTCACTATCCTCTATCATATCATACCACTCATAATCTTAATAGTGTATCGAGTTCCCTTTTCTAATCATTCCAGGTGGGTCACCTTGGTTTCAAAATCCATCCTCCTTCCAATTACAAGTAGGCCACTCGGCATACCGAGTTTTGAAATGAAGTGGTTTGCACTTATGATTAACATTATCGATAGGTTCCGCCCAAGGTCCATCATCCAACCATGGTTTTTCCTCCACCCATGGTATTCCTTTGTTCCACTCATAGATCCAATCATCCTTATATTCTTCATATGTCTTAAATCCAGGTATAAGTACATTGACATCGATTTGAGAAAGGTAATTGAACTCCTTGAATGCTTCACATAGAGGTGTCTCATAGTGAAATAAATCAGTGTCTATCCCAAAGATTTGAACAATCTTGTATTTTTCAATTAAGTCCCCATCATCAGGATTAGAAAGCTCCTCATTAGTCGACACTTCATCGTCATCACCTCTTCTCCAATAATCCCATAGAAAATTCTTAGTATATCGATCCATCATCTTATGGTTTTAGAATTTTCAAGCTAGCCAATCTTCGAATATAACGTTAGTTGGATCCCACTCAACCTTGGTGCTAATTTTACTAGTTTCAATCTTTCTGCGAGTACGAGAAGGTGGATAGTATTTTCCTATGAATTTTTTCATAAGATCAACCCAAGTCGTAATCGAACTATAAGATTCATCCTTCAACCATTTGCTTGCAACTCCAGTAAGTGAGATAGGGAATGCACCAAGTCTAAGTCGATTATGAACGTCATCAGGTTTGTCAAGTAAATCAATTATCTTGAGAACTTTTTTGATATGTTCAACTGCGTCTTCCCCTTTTTTTCCACTAAAATTTGTTTCTTTTTCAAACTTCCGTCTAGCAATGCCCGAACCATATTCCTTACGGGTCTTAATCATGTATTCTTCCATTGTTTCTTTAATTTCATTTATTCTAGCTACTGAGAGAACCAAAAACTCATTAATAGGATAAGCTTGAAAGAAAGGAAATACAAAAAACTATAAACAAGAACGGAATACAAAAAATTTAACATGTTGATGTATCAGATGGTCGATACTCCGTATTCAATAGACTGCATTCGCTGTATTGATCATTTGAATACGAATACGATGTATAGTTTATGAAAGATGGATACGCCATATTCTATTGATTAGAATACGCTGCATCGATTAGTAACAGAAAAGAAAAATTATGCAAAAAAAAACACACAAACACACGATATGCAGAATTATACAATGCAAACTAAACAAAAAATACCAATAAACTAACGGGCAGTGTACCCGATCAGTTGTAGTTTTGTTGGTAAGTAGGGTGTCAATCACTAAGAGCGAGAACGTTAACACTTAAATCTATCATTATTTTAGTTATCTATGTTAGTCCAAATTTATTCAATTCTATATTATACTTGAGTTAAACCTAAACTAACGCAAAAAAGGGGATTTTTAGCCTGAGTGACTAGCACGAGGTTTGGTTTACCTAGACTAAGAATAGGGAGAATAACACACACAAGTTGATAAATAGAAGATAGAGAAGCAATCAAGCCTAATGTAAGGAAAACGTATTAACCATATTTAATCTAATGTAATTTAGGTTTTAGTTTATAAGTGCAATGATTGTCTTATCTCGTTGTTGATATATCATTCTTAGATTAAGGCAGTACTTCAGCCTAAAACCTAGAGCTGGCATGTGACACTCGTCAATTGTTGAGGACAATAGTTGAAAGCAAACAAATAATAATTTGACTTTTTTAATTATTTGTGGAATCACTTTTATGTGGTCATATCATTTTTAGCGTTTAACGCTTGTTTTGTCACCTAACGATCCTAACGACCAACGATATGCTCAAATAACATTACAACAATGTCAAAACACATGGGAAAACATAATTTAACAAAATCATAAACTAACTCAAAAGTTACGTTTTTACTACGTTTTACGTATTTTCCGAATGTGCACAAACTATGCAGTTTAACCTACACCTTTTAATTAACACATACACTATCAAATATATATAAAAAAAATACAAAAAATACATCTCCTCACCCCATGTTAGCCGACCATAGCCACCTACATGTACCCATTTACTTATTTTGCTTCGTTCTTTTGTCTTACACATCCATCACTTCCAACTTTTTCTTACCAAAACAACAATACCACTCCCAAACTCATGCAAGCCATTTCTCACATTTCATTATCTCACTAAAAATCTTAGCTCCTCCCTCTCCTCTCTCTCTAAAAACGCCAACAACAACAAGAACACACAATCATAATCAAGAGTTTTGCAAGGTTTGATCAGGAAATAATGTATAATGAGTAGGTTAGTACTAGTTTTGGGTTAGAGTTTTGAATCAAGAAAGCTACTGAAGGGTTCTATCAAGAAACTAAAGTATCTCAGCTCCTAAATATCACTAACATCCTCCATTAATCAAGGTATAAACCTTGGTGCAAGACAACTTGTGTTGTTCTTGCACTAAAAGAGCTAATTGTTATGTTCTTGCACTTAAATATTGCACAAACTTTTTGTCAAATTAAATAACAAGAAATCTTTGATCTAAGAATTTTTTCAAGCTCTAAAATGATGTTAAAAGAGTATTTAAACTTGATATAGTCGTTTTCGAATCAAACGTATTATAAAAATGCATGTAAAGTTGATCCAAAATAAAGTTAGTGAGCTAATTCAAAAATAGTCTTTCACTAAAAGAGTCGTATCTCACTCATTTTTTAGAGTTATGGTTGCTTCTTTTTTTTCAAAATTTAACTTCAAAGAGTACTTTAAAACTTTCTAGTTTTGCCAAAAATCAGTGGAGGTGCGTAGAATTTTCAAAAAAATTATGCAATATTCATGTGCAGAAAGTGTTTGAAATTTTTAGATTTGACATCCAATCCTGTAAAGATCATAAAATACTAATATTACACTCTTTTTGGTTCAAACCACCTTTGAAAGTTTTATATTTTCAAGTATTATCTATATATGTTTGGTTTTTTGTGGTAATAATTGTTAATATGGACATAACACTAGATATTGTTAGGAATAAATTCTGCAATTGCATGCAGTCTAGCTCACTTAAAATGACCATAAGTTATCATACATGCACATAAGGGACCCACATCACCACTAAATCTTGAGTATAAGTGTTGACTTTAAAATCCCAGAGGTTATTTAGCATTATGGGTCATTTTAGAAACATTTGACATTGAAACAAGTTGAGTGCTCATTGGGACTGTTTTGGACTCAATTTTTCATCTAACTTGTATAAGTCACAAATCAATATTGGGAATGTTCCAATGGCTAAAATTCAGTTTATAACTAGTTTAATATGTTAATAAAAGATATACAGAAGCCCTAACCAAAATTCTAAATAAAAAACACTCAAGTTACTAAAATACAAAAAGTGGTATAAAATTTAGTAAATCTGGAAGTTTAGACTTTTCGAGTGAGTTAAACATTATAAAATTTATTGTAATTGTTGTGAGAGACATTAGACACATGGTAATATAAGGTATAGCAAGGGGTATAACCAGAAGTAAATTTTACTTGGTCAATTAAACTTTTGAAGTGACGAGAAACCGGGACATTTTATGATTTTATCTAAAACGTTAAAAAGTGAACTTTAGAAATCGAAAGTGAACATGAAACTTAAACAATGAACATTTATAAAATCTGAGCATATCGTTTAGGATCTAATTAGGTATATTTATTTACCTTATGTCTCAGGTAGAAGGGTGCATGTTCATTTGGTTTGCCTACTCGTTGTGATTTTCCTTGAAGTCAACGATTGTTCTAACTTTGGAGGTGAGTTTATTATAGCCCCTCTTTTACTGGTTTTACGATTTTGGTGTTGAAAGCATGACCTGTCTTATTTATATCACTATGATCTTACTTTTTAAGTATTAAAATTTTGAGCTTGCTTGAACTTATTGAAGTTGATTTGCACTATTAAACTTATTCAACTTGTTGCACTTTTGGAGTCATTGAAATTGTTGAGCATTAAAAATGCTTTGAACTTGAACTTGATATGTATGTTGTTTGATGCTTGGAACCCGCCACTACTTTTAGCTCATTTTCCCAATGTATCGGGATTGAGACGTTAGTACTTATGGATAGCGCTATTAGGAGATTAGCCCCTCGTCACTCCTAGCACAAGGGTCCATAGTACTAAGTGTTAGTGCACACTATATAACTTTGAACTGGATTGGAGATTCAAAAACTGTTAGGCTATAATACGTTTAAGTAGTGCCTCGCATAAACACTATAGCACACATATATACATGATTTGAATTGTGTCATGTTACTTTAGGTAACGGGGACTGTCTTTGAAGATTTGTTATAAAGTGTTACGTTACTTTAGGTAACGAAAGTGTCTTTGAAAACTACACTCGTTTTGGGTTCTTGACTTGTTTTGGTAACTTGCTATTGAGTTGGAAAACTATTATTTGACATTTATTCTTTTATAAAATTATATTTTGTGAACATAATCATGTGAGCTCACCAACAATTTTCAATAGTTGACCATTTTTATCATGCTTTTCACGTGACGTTCTTAAAGTGGAAACTTAGTATATTTGCATTCGAACATTGTCAAGATGTCTACTTATTTGCAAGGATCATGTCTTTTGGGATATCCATGTTCGGAAGAAACAAATTATGTTGACTTTTGTACTTGGAATTTTTGTAAATCGGATATTCCTACTTTAATCTTAATCATGTATGGTATTTTATCCATCATCTTTTGTGATGTTATTGATATGTTACACCTCGCGTTTCCGCTTTGCGGGGTGTCATAGATTGGTAATCCGAGCCTAAGGTTATAGAGAACACTGTTTTTTCAAAAATAAAAACCCGAACTATAACCAAAATGATTTTCTTTTTCTAAAAACACCGAACATGAAAAGAGTCGACTAGTCCGAGTTATTGCATCATTAGACCTCAATTAGACATAACTTGATCAGCTATGTCTAATTTTGGGAGTATCATGTAATGTGGGGTATAGTCATTATTTTAAAAAAGTTTAAAAATCGACTTTCCACTTTAGTCACTAAAAAGCATGCTAGGAATTATGTGCCCCATATACTGCATACTTTCAGATGTCCAATATTTGTGTTTAAATACATAATGCTTTGTTTCGATTGATTAATTTATGGCCTGAGTTTGCTTTAACGTCGGTTACTGTCGTTACAGCTGTCACACTATCTGTAATTACGTTCTTATTATCGACACCTTTTCGGTCACAATATGTCCCATAGACCATCTTGGTACGTTGATGATCCCGCGAGTGATTCGCGACATACACTTAGCTACTCTTCATACCCCTATCCTGCATAGGACCCTAAGAAAAACTCATTGATAGATTTTGAGTCTGAACTCGAGGGGAGCAGCAGATGGACTGCGTATGCATGAGATGTAGAGACGTTTATTCTTTCGCTATTAGAAATTATGTCGACCTTTATTTCGGTCACATTTCTGTCTTATTCCGTTATATTATCAAGTTAATCGTTTTGACTACTAATGTGAGCAAGAGTGCTTAATTAGTACATATTCATTCTGTAGTTGATTGATTCATCCCAATGGCGTTGTTGGAAGAATATTTTGATACGCCATAACCGTCTTATTTTTAGCTGGGAGTCGAACTTCAGCTGGTAGCCGATTTGTTTGAAGGCCATTTATGGCACATAGAGCTCGTTTTCATACCTCAAAGCATTTTAAAAGTCAAAGCATTATTTGCTTGTTTGCAAACACCGTCTTCAGTGATTCAAGATTTTGTTTTTGAGCAACCCCAAAGTTGAGTCAATTTTCCAAGAACTTTGAGCTTTTTAACAACTTCTAACATAATTTCATGTTAGTTCTTCTTTCATGAGTTGTGAAATTAAGATTCAAGTTTTTACTTGTTTAAGGCTTTTGAAGGATTTGCTTAACGATGGGCAAGGCTTGGATGATGTGATTTGGATACTTCTTAACACTTGCAACATTTTTATGCTATTATCTATACACTATGTTTCTAAGCGTACTTTTACCTCGGTTATATTTCGATCTTAATATGACACAAAACTCATTTTTCCCTACGCCAATCCTGGCATTTATTAGGGTACATGACCCTACCGTGCATATTGCAAATGTCTAATTCTCATCCACTATGTGGATTGACATCGTTTTTACCGTGGAAACTATTACTTAAACGTTTCGTTCTTCAAGACATTCGATGAGACGAATTATGTCATTAGTTGCCCTATGAGCAACTCGCCTAAGAGTGTTATCACTCTAGTTGTTTGGTTGTATGGCCATCACCTCAGAGACTCCTTTTGATATAAAAGGATTGATTAGAGAAAGACACCCTTATGCTTGTTAAATTGGTTCATTGCGTTAACCATGATAACAATTTTTGTTTTGACTTTTTTATGTAACAAAAATAACCTCTTTGAAAGTTTTATAGCAAGAGCAGCTGAAGGTACCTATTTGGACGAGTCGAAGTCCTTTGGTAACAAAACATGTATAAGTGAGATACTTTTTGAACACTTCTTTTTAAAATGTGATGCACTAGTATTTTTAAACGGTTACATCATTTTAGCGTCAAAACTTATGTATTATAAGGTACATGTAAACATCAAATTTTGTTGAATATTATTATTCAACCCACACAAAAAAATGTTTTTATTAACAAAAAAATAAATTCCGTTTTATCGGTTTCATTGTGTTTGATTATTACGACTCCAAATTTCAAAAATCATTATTTCGACTTCAACTAAAAAATAATAATAAAAAATATTAAAAAAAGTCTATATTTTATGTTAGTTGGAATACATTTTTGGTCAAAAATTTTTTTCATTATGATTGATGTTGGGAAACCAACCTTGTTGTAAGTTACTACGAAATACAAAATTTTTGGCAAACATATCTTATGGGATGACTACTATTATGGAAGACTTAGAACAATTTATGTGAGAACGCTTATCATTGTATTTTATCTATATAAACTTTCATGGCATCTTTGTTTGCATGATTGTTATTTCAATAAATTCTAAAAGTTGCATTATATATATGCACGGTACTTAAACTATACTTTGGTCTAATTACTTACTCAAATAAATATTGTGGACAAATTCTAAAACCATGCCTCCAAGAAGAATCATGAGCAACTTAGGAATGAATCATGGAAACCAATCAAGGTACATCCGTACCATACGAACCTAGAGCAGGTACGAGCTTTATTCACCAGAAATTTAGGCTGTTAATTGATTTAACTTAGGAGAAGTTATAAGCTATCGAAATGCTAACAACCCTAAGTTGAAGCAAGGGAGATAAGGACAAACCAAGCAGGAAACACTAATTGTTGTCATTACAAGACATCCATGTCTAATGGTGCTAAGGAGTTCTTCGGCACAGAAGGTGCAGTTGGTTTACTAACATGGTTTGAAAGAATGGAGTTTGTGCTCCATATCAGCAAGTGTCCCGCAGAAAGCCAAGTCAAATTTGTCGTTTGTATGCTGCAAGGCCGCACCTTAAGTTGGTGGAACACACTAGTTCAGACAAGAGGACGGGCAGCTACTATAGCCCAACCTTGGGAAGACTTAAAGAAATTGTTGATGAAAGTGTACGGTTCAGATGATGCAGTCCAAAAATTAGAGGAAGAATTCTAGAATCATGGTATGATTGGAGATGGTGTTGATAAGAACACAGCCCGATCTCATGATATGGCTAGACTAGTGCCGCACATGGTCACACCGGAAAGCAAGCCTATTGATCGCTACATTCAGGGTCTAGCTCCTGCAATTAGAGGAACAACAGGCCCTGTGGTAGAGCTTTTGTCATTGCTTCTAATGAAGCTCACTAAGATCCAAGCATCGTGATGGGTACTTTTTCTTTAAACGATCATTCTGCTACAGTATTATTCGATTGTGATGTTGATTTTAGTTTTATTTCGATCGATTTTTTACCTATTTTACACAAAACCTAGTGCTATAAACCCCGGTTACAAAATTGAAATAGCTAACGGTCTAAAGATAGAAACCAATAAAATTGTTCATGGTTGTAGATTCGACCTAAAAGGTCATATTTTTACCACCGACTTGATCCCCTTTGGTCATAGTAGTTTCGACGTGATCATAGAAATGGATTGGTTGTCCAAGCTTAGAGCTAAGATAATTTTGTTTAATAAGATAGTCCAAATTCTGTTATCTAACAGAGAGATTTTGGAAGTTCATGGAGAACGTCCCGAAGGGAACCTAAAACAATTGAAGAACATGAAAGTAGACGAGTTGAAACTCGAAGATATCCCCGTTGTACGTAACATCCCTAACGTATTTCCAGAATATATATTGAGTTTACCCCCATCTCGCGAAGTAGAATTACGAAAAGATCTTATTCCTGGACCTATGCATGTTGCAAAATCACCTTACCATTTGGCACCATGAAAATTCAAGAAATGTCAAACCAACTCAAACAGCTCCAAGATAAAGGTTTCATAAGACCTAGTTCTTCACCTTGGGGAGCTCCAGTGTTTTTGTTAAGAAGAAAGATGTTTCGTTCCGTATGTGTATTGATTATCTAGAACTGAACATGGTGACAATCCAAAACCGCTACCCTCTTCCTAGGATCGATGACTTGTTCGATGAGCTGCAAGGGTCATGGTATTTTTCAAAAATAGATCTTCGATTTGGCTATCATCAGTTGAGAGTATGCAAAGAAGACATTTCCAAAACTGCATTCAAGAAGAGGTACATGCATTTTGAGTTCACGGTCATGCCTTTTGGTCTGACTAACGCTCCTGCAGTATTCATGGACCTTATGAACCGTGTATGTAAAGAGTATATTGACAAGTTTGTCATCGTCTTTATTGACGACATCTTGATTTATTCAAAGTCTAAAGAGGAGCGTGAAGTTCATCTGAAGTTGATATTGGAGTTGCTTGAAAGAGAAAATTTGTTCTAAAAATTCTCAAAATGTGAATTCTGGCTACAAGAAGTCTGTTTTCTCGGACATGTAGTGAATTGTGAAGGTATTCATGTAGATCCTAGCAAAGTTGAAGCAGTAAAGAACTAGAAGCCCCCTGAACACCCCAACCAAGATTCGTTCATTTCTAGGGTTGGCAGGATATTATAGGTGATTTATCACAAACTTCTCAAAAATTGCAAAACCTCTTACCCTGTTAAGTAAAAAAGACAAGAACTTTAAGTGGGTTGATGAGCAAGAAAATGTTTTTCACACATTGAAGGATATGTTGTGTGATGCCCTAATTTTGGCACTTCTCGAAGGACCAGATGATTTTGTGGTTTATTACGATGCATCGAACCAATGTTTTGGTTACATGTTTTTGGTTTCTTGTTGATGTTAGGAGCAATAACAATAGTTGTTTGCAATATGCTCATCACACCAGGGGGACAACTCAAAATCAGAGTTAAGAATTTACACCTCCTTATGTTTCTAGTGGTGGGCTCGCACATATGTCCCTTAGTGTATTTGATCGCCAAAAAAACTGAGTTCATATTGTAGAATAAAGAGTGATATCTACACTGATCATAAGAGCCTCCAGCACATCTTTGATCAAAAAGAGCTGAATATGCGTCAGAGAAGATGGATTGAACTTTTCGGCGATTATAACTACAAGATTTGCTACCATCCAAGTAAGACGAACGTAGTAGCTAATGCATTGAGCAGGAAAGAATGGATGAAAACAAGATAAGTTAGAGCTTTGAGCATGACCATTCACTCTAGCATCAAGGCTAGGATACTGGAAGCATAGAGTGAAGCTTCCAAGGACGTCAATTATCCAGCAAAAATGTTGCGAGGGTTGGAGAAGTAGTTTGAAAATAAAGAAGATGGCGGATCGTATTTTGTAGACGGAATTTGTAGGCGTGCCAGTCATTTGACATAATTTGAGACTTGATCATGGACGAAGATCCATGCTACAAAGGATTTATACATCCTGAAGCAGACAGATTTGTACTATGATATACGGTTTATACTGGGTGGCCTGAATGAAGAGAGGATATTGCTTATGTCCTTAGTAAGTGTTTAACTTGCTCTAAGTCAAAGACGAAAAACGCAGATGGTCCCCTCGGGGTTTATGCTTCTAACAGCGCAGAGATTCTCCGAGATGGAATAGGAGTAAGATACATGATTTTTCATAAACTAAGTTTCCGAGATACGTGCGGCGGGACTATGACGCAAATTTGGGTCATCGCTCGATCAAAAGGACCAATCTGCACATTTCTTAACTATCCGTGAAGACTACAAGACGGAGAGATTTGCAATATTGTACATCAACGAGATCGTAGCAAGGCACGGTGTGCCTATGTCAATCATATTTGATCGTGACATTCATTTCACATCACAATTTTGGCAATGGCTACAGAAAGCATTAGGAACGCAACTAAATATGAGTACTATTTACCATCTATAGACCATGAGCATACCATTCAAACGATGGAGGATATGCTTAGGGCATGTGCAATCAACTTTGGAGGAAGCTAGGATATTCATCTACCATTAGTCGAATTCTCGTACAACAATAGCTATTACTCGAGTGTGAAGTGTGCACCATTTGAAGATTTCTATGGAAGAAAATGTCGAACGCCCATAGCTTGGGAAGAAGTAGAAGAAAACACGCTAATTGGACCAGAGATTGTCTAGGAGACTACCGACAAGATTTTTCAGATCAAAGAAAGACCGAAGACTGCACGAGATCGCTCGAATAGTTATGCTAACAATCGGCAAAAGCCATTAGAGTTCAGTGTTGGCAACAAAGTACTACTCAAAGTATCACCTTGGAAAGGCGTAGTACGTTTTGGCAAGAGAAGCAAGGCTTCACTGAGATATGTAGGACCATTCGATATTGTTGAACGAGTTGGTCCCATAACTTATCGATTGCGTCTATCGCAAGAAATCCTAGGAATTCATGACACGTTTCACGTATAAAACCTGATGAAATGCCTAGTTGACATAAACTTGCACATACCACTAGAGGAGATCAAGATCGACAACGGACTACGTTTTGTAGAAGAACCTTTTCAGGTCATGGACCGAGATGTTAAGAAGCTCAAGCAAAGTAGGATCCCCATCATAAAAGTTTGTTGGAACTCCCGATGAGGACTAGAATTTACTTTTGGATTTGAGATGTATGAGATTAGCTGCAAGTTATCCGCAGATACTTTTAGCTGGACCTAGCGCAGAATCTAAAAATTGTTCAGAGAGCTAAGTCTTCGGATGGAGGATTGGAACTTCGGGACGCATTTCCCTTTTACGGGGAAAAACTGTAACATCCGTCAATTTTTGAGGACAGTAGCCAAAAGCAAACAAATAATATTTTGACTCTTTTAATTATTTGTGGAGTCACTTTTATGTGGTCATATAATTTTTAGTCTTTAACGCTTGTTTTATTAGGAACCCTAGTTATACAAACGCACCTTTGATCTAACGATCCTAGATAACGCTCCTAATGAATAACGATATGCTCAAATAACATTTTAAAAATGTCAAAACACATGGGAAATAATAATTTAACAAAATAATAAACTATCTCAAAAGTTACGTTTTTACGACGTTTTACGTATTTACCAAATGTGCACAATCTATGCAGTTTAACCTACACCTTTTAATTAACAAATACACTATCAAATATATATAAAAAAAATATAGAAAATCCCTCTCCTCACCCCATGTTAGCTGACCATAGCCACCCACATGCACCTATTTAATTCTTTTGCTTCTTACTTTTGTCTTACACATCCATCACTTCCCAATTTTTCTTATCAAAACAATAATACCTCTCCCAAACTCATGCAAACCATTTCTTACATATCATTATCTCACTAAAAATCTTAGCTCCTCCCTCTATTCTCTCTCTAAAAATGCCAACTACAAGAAGAACACACAATCATAATCAAGAGTTTTACAAGGTTTGATCAAGAAACAATGTATAATGGGTAGGTTAGTACTAGTTTTGGGTTAGAGTTTTGAATCAAGAAAGCTACTGAAGGGTTCTATCAAGACACTAAAGATATCCAGAAGCCCTAACAAAAACTCTAAATAAAAAGCACTAAGGTTACTAAAATACAAAAACTGGCCTAAAATTTAGTAAATCAAGAAGTTTGGACTTTTTGGGTGAGATAAACACTATAAAATTTGTTGTAATTGTTGTAAGAGACATTAGACACATGGTAATATATATCAAGGGCTACAACCAGAAGTAAATTTTACTTGTCAATTAAACTTTTGAAGTGACAAGAAACCAGGACATTTTATGATTTTATGTAAAACGTTAAAAAGTGTACTTTAGAAATTGAAAGTGAACATGAAACTTAAACAATGAATGTTTATAACATCCGAGCATACATTTAGGATCTAATTAGGTATATTTATTAACCATGAAGTCATCGATTGTTCAAACTTTTGAGGTGAGTTTCTCACGGCCCCTCTTTTACCGTTTTTATGATTTTGGGGGTGGAAAGCATGATGTGTCTTATTTATATTGCTATGCTCTTACTTTTTAAGTATTAAAACTTTTGAGCATGCTTGAACTTATTAAAGTTGATTTGAACTATTAAACATATTGAACTTGTTGAACTTTTAGAGTGATTGAAATTGTTGAACTTCGGAAACGCTTTTAATTTGAACTTGATATGTATCTTGTTTGATGCTTGGAACCCACCATTAATTTTAGCTCATTTTCCCAATCTATCGGGATTGAGACGTTAGTACGTATGGATAGCACCATTAGGAGATTAGCCCCTCCTCACTCCTAACACAAGGGTGGATAGTACTAAGTGTTAGTGTGACACTATACACCTTTGAACACGATTGGAGATGCGGAAACTGTTAGGCTGGAATATGTTTAAGCAGTGCCTCACATAAACATTATAGCATAAATATATACATGATTTGAATTGTTTCATGTTACTTTAGGTAACGGGGACTGTCTTTGAAGATTTGTTATAAAGTTTTACTTTACTTTAGGTAGCGAGAACTATCTTTGAAAACTACAGTCGTTTTGGATTCTTAACTTGTTTGGGTAACTTTCTATTGAGATGGAGAACTATTATTGGACATCTATTCTTTTATAAAATTATATTTTGTGTTCATAATCCTGTGAGCTTACCAACTATTATCAATAGTTAACCATTTTTATCATTCTTTTCAAGTGATGTTACTAAAGTGGAAATTTAGTATATTTGCATTCGGACATTGTCAAGATGTCTACTTATTTGCAAGGATCATGTCTTTTTGGATATCCATGTTCAAAAGAAAAATAACTTATGTTAACTTTTGTACTTTTTAAACTTGTACTTGGAATTGTTGTAATTCGGATATTTCTACTTTTATCTTAATCGTGTATAGTGTTTTATCTATCATCTTGTGTGATGTTATTGATATGTGACACCTCGTGTTTTCGATTTGGCGGGGTGTGACATGGAAATTTAGTCACAATTAACCACATCCGTATAAAGTACTCTAGCTTACTGCTTAACGACTCTTTATATACTAGTAGTCCACTTTCCAGATCTTTACCCAAGGAATCAGAAAGTCATTTGTTGATCCTAGGTCACCTGCTAGTCCAACTTGTTCACTAAACCAAAGGAAAAGAGAGGTCAATATTTCTGATCCTATTACTCTAGATATATAAATTGCAGATGTGGAAAGCTATCCAGACATCTAGCTAACTCTATAATTTGTATTCCTAGATCCAGTTGAATGATAGGTCGCATACTTAAGCACATAAACAAGTATAAATTGATAAACATAAATAACACACAATGAATAAGCTTGCAATCAAAATAAACATAAACCAAACATTAAATCTCCATAAACATTGCTAATACCTAAAGGTATTAGCGAATAGCCATTGTAACTATACAAATGTCACACATGAACGATTAAGGTAAACTAAATAATAATGAATGATACCAAAAACCAAACGCGTATTTAAAGGATAAAAATTACAAGGGTTTCCTATGGATTGAGGGGCGTTGTGAGACCTTCATGGCTTCTCTTCTCTTCTAAAAATTGAACCTAGTCGTTACTGCCTTTTTTCTTAGCCTTTGGTATATTCTTGCACACCGAAATTGGTATTAGGGTTCAGTATTTATAGACTCTAGAATTTGGTCGATACGCCGTATCAAAGAGTTCAATATGACATATTGGGGTAACTTGGCGTGGGCTCCACGATTATAATATTATAGAATGTTCCATGTCTTGTACTTGAATACGGCGTATTACTTCTTCTGGATACGGCGTATAGATCTTTTCTTCATGGATACTTGAGTGAAGTCTAGGCACATATATGTCGTATCTTCCATGATGGATACGTCTTATAGGTATAAAACCAGATGGGTGTTCCTTGTTGACCAAAGTATTATATATGGCGTATCGTTGATGTGAATACAACGTATTCTTCAAAGGCAAGCAATGGTCTTCTAGCTCATCAAAGTCTTGGATATGTCGTATAGGTCTAGAATAATACGACGTATTGAATGTCAGATAAGTAGACTTTTTAAACTCTTCGTTTAAGCTCCAAAATGCTTGCCTTTTGGTTAACTTTCATTGTTTGCTCGTTAATTACTCCAAATAACAAATATAAGCGATTAAGTATCAATTCATGCATAAATGATGTAAATTGAGCAATATAGTTGGGACAAATGATGCTATAAAATAGACGTTATTTAATGTCATCACCGTCGTTATACATTCGATTAGGTTCATCCTTAGTACTAACATATGTGTTTAATATGCACTATCATTGGTCAATTTTGGAGGCAGTTTGCTTACCAAAATATATATGGCCAAATGGTTAAACAAATTATGTTATCCAAATTTTTCTTTGAGTAGTATATATGTGACCAAAAAAAAGTTGTATATACAAATTTGATAAAAGTTATAAGAAATTATCTTATTACACTTCTTGTTTGTTGTTTCATTCTTTTGTGGAGTAAGATATTTAAAAATTGCACGCTTTCGGAAGCCTCAACAACCAGTTGAATTGAGGAAAGGATTGTAACGTTCGTTAATGATAAGAATGGTTGTCGTTGTCATGTTGGGTTTTGTTTTCATCATATTAGTGGTTTGGTGAATTACACAAGGTTACAAAGATTCTTAAGCCGCAACCGAAGGATACCAAACGGGGTTTATTATTTTCTTGTGCACCAGTTGTATTCTTTCATTTTCAGTGCAACTTTCATTAGTCATGACTCTATATATTTCAATATATGTACCCATTTAATTTGTTTTTGCCGATAAATTTTTAAATTTAATATTCTCTTATTTGACGGACATTCATTCCTTTTCATTCTTAATGCATTCAATTGTTACGATGTTTTATAATTGATTAATCGTTATTTAATTTTTTTTCTTGGATATTCATAAGGCTCGCCCGCCCATCGGGCGGACTATGTAACTAACAGCCTGTAAGGCAGCAAACATCAAGGTTAGTATTCATGTCATAGAAGTGATACAATACACAAAAGGGCTGCATTTGTGCTTTGTGCTGACCACAAGGTGTTAGGTATCGAGAGACATAGAATTGTTGTTGGTGTTAGCCAATGGGTTGCCCAAACATGAATTGTTAGATCGGCTTATTAACTTGGTTGTTCAAAAAGTAGCAGATAAAGTTTAAAGTTACTAAAGCATAATAATTTATCCAACCGAGTGCATTTTTAATGCGTTTAATTATAGTACAACGCTTAAAAACCCAACCTAAACTAAAGTCATGGGATGTAGCAGATTGAGTAACATGACGGATGTTAGGTGTTAACTATGCAAATATGTACAAGATTGACATGATAATTTATTTTTTTAATGCCCTTTCACAAATCAAGTTTAATCTACAATTAAAAAGGTATACTTTATTACCAAACAAACCTGATAAATAGGCAGATATATTCTCAATATTATCAAACACACCTGATATAATATCAATATTTATACCATTGTCTCATTGTTAAACCATAAGGAGTATTGTGAGCTTGATGTCTGCTGCCCTACAGGCCGTAGTGTCACTAAGTGACTGCATAAACAGTATGGATTAATATGAGTTGGAGATAACAGAAAAATGGTTTATAGCCGATGGGTTGATGTTTTAATGATTTTTTATGACTTAGAAGTGATACAATACAGAAAAGGGCAGCGTTTGTGCTTTGTGTTGACCACAAGATGTTAGATATCAAGAGACATAGAATTGTTGTTGGTGTTAGCCGATGGGTTGCCCAAACATGAATTGTCCGATCGGCTTATTAACTTATCTGTTAGAAAAGTAGCAAATAGAGTTTAAAGTTACTAAAGCATGGAAATCTATCCGACCGAGTGCATTTTTAATGCGTCTAAGTATAGTACAATGCTTGAAAACACAAGCCAAACTCATGTCATGGGATGTAGCAGATTGAGTAACACGGCATATGTTAGGTGTTCACTATGCAAATATGTACAAGATTGACATGATAATTTGTTTTTAATGCCTTTTTACCAATCAAGTTTGATCTACAGTTAAAAAGGTATACTTTGTTACCAAACAAACATGAAAAATAGGCAGATATATTATCAATATTATCAAATACACGTGATAATATTTATGCCATGGTTTCATTGTTAAACCATAAGGAGTATTGTATTCTTGCATTTTGTATGCAAGTTTCATGAGTCATAACGGTATGGATTTCATTATATATACACATTTAGTTTATAATTAAATATATATGTTGGTATGTTTATAATTGATTTATGAAAATACTAAATAAGTGAAAAACAGTAAATAAACTTGCAAATGACTTAAAAACGATAAAATATATAACTTTCATAAATGAGTAACAATTAAATGTCTACATTGCTATTTGTGGATATCTCATAATATGTGTATACTTTATATTTCAACAATGAAAATAAACTTTAGTTGTTAGATGATATTTGATTTGATTGGGGCGCAGTGAAGTTAGTAAAATTTATTAGAATTATGACATTTATAAAGCTAAACACTTATTATGTGATTGAGAAGTTTTATGCTCACGGGCTTTCTAACTGATTTCTTGACATAAAAGTTTACTAAACATGTAGTCAAAACATAATCATATCTTATTCCTTACAAATAGAGAACCAACCAGGTTTCAACACAATTAAGCCACATATGCAACATGTTTTTTGATGTTATTCCTATCAATGTAATTCAATTATCTTACTTTAATTTTTGTTTATTAGTGTTTAGCTATTAATGCATAGCAAAGCTACACACACAAGTCTTAAGGTTCATTTTTTATTAATTTGGAGACGTTTACTATGAGTTTAAGCAGTAAATCGGAATAAGTTCGACAAAAATATATTTAAACACGTAGCCAAAGAGTGTGCATCTCGCTATAAACATTACGTTATTCTTTTATGAACTCTTTAATATTAAACCGAAAAGTGTGTGCATTGTGATATAGTTATTGTATATTAAATATAGTTTAAGATTTTAATCACTTATTGAGAAAACCGGCCATCGGCCGGGTAGAGACCTAGTATAAGATGTAACATGAAAAATTCAGCAAAATGAAAAACAAAATCTAAGAGCTTTTATATTCAAGTGAACCGGATTTAAAACAAAAACCAATAAAAATCAATCAAATAATAACTCGTTAGCTTATTTAATGTATTTTCAACTTATATGGTAAAAAATTAAATAATAAGTGATTTAAGATGTTACAAATTGACATCCTTCGTAAAATTGATTTAGTCCAATAAAGATTGGAATATACATAGAAGCTCGAGCCTAAGATGAAGAAGGCCCTTGAATTTCATAGATTGATCATAGAAAATATCTAGATATAAATATCTAGAAAGATCACTAGAAGTATTTAGAAATATCTAGTTTCAATTATGTTAATAGGAACTATCTAGAACATAGTAGAATATTATGGAAATATCTGGTTTCTAAAATCTTCCATGGAGTAGTATAAATAGATGTAAAGGTAATGCACTTGGATGTATACGAAGAAGAAAGTTAAGCAATAAAGTAACATTGTAAAAGTTCTCTAAGTGTTCCTCTCTTTATCGAATATAAGCCTAAAAGGCCCTCGTGTTTTCAACAAATTGGTATCAGAGCTAGAGCATGAAGATCGAGATGTCAAGTGCAATGAACTTATTCCAATTTCCTCGTCTTACCAAAGATAACTATGGTAGTTGGTGCATTCAAATGATGGCGTTACTCGATTCACATGATGTGTGGGAGATAGTCGAGAAAGGTATCAAGAAAGTTGATAATGAAAGTTTGTTGAGTGTCACCCAAAGGGTGGATTTACAAAAGGCAAGAAAGAAGGATCAAAGTGCTCTAACGCTCATCTATCAATGTCTTGATGATGTGATGTTTGGAGAGTTCAAACAACTCCAAATGGAGGAATCCGAAACCATTTTGGATTATTTCACTCGTGTCTTGACCATTTCAAATGAAATGAAGAGAAATGGTGAAAGCTTGAGTGACACAAGGGTGATAGAAAAGATTCTTTACCACCAACCTTTGATTACATTGTTGTGTCCATAGAGGAGTCAAAAGACAATTGATCAAGTCATAGGATCTTTACAAGCTCATGAAGAGAAATTGAAGAAAAGAAAGGGGAAATAACCCTTGTAGAAAACTATATACTCAAAGGTCTCTTTCAAAGAGAGAGAAAATAGATTTTTACATGGACGAGGAAGAACCCTTGTAAAAAGCTCTTTACGCGGTCATTTTCGTGGTTGTGGTGGTTTCCAAGGCTAGGGACGAGGAAGAGAAGATGTCAACAAAGAAGATGAGAACCAATGGTTTACATATAGAAGAGGTCAAGGGAGAGGCATTCACTCTCAAAGAGGAGGTAATTCCCAAATACAATGCTACAATTGTCGTGAATATGGTCATTATGCCAATGAGTGTACTAGCTTAAGATAAGTGGAAGAAAAAGCTAATCTTGTGGAGGTAGAAGAAGAAGATGAGCTTACTTTGCTAATGGTGAGACATGACGAACAAGAAGAGAGGATAAAACCGTGGCATATAGATTCTGCTGCGAGTAACCATATGACGGGTGAAGAAGACTTGTTTGTAGAGATGGAGCAAAGTAAAGGTAATGTCATCTTTGGAGACGAATCAAAGGAACCGGTGAAAGGAAAATGTAAAATACTTATCCGAGCTAAAGATGGAAGTCACCAATATATTTTGGACGTATACAATGTGCCCAACCTTAAAAGTAACATTTTAAGCATGGGAAAACTTTTAGAAAAAAACTAATGTTGGTAGAAATATTACGATATTTAATCTATACATTCTCTTCATGTTTTGGTGATGACAAACATGCAACTTATAACACATAACGAAAAGTGCTTAAGTTAGTAGTAATCACAAATCATCAATTCATACGTCAACATCTTTCGATGTCTCAAGTTTTCTTCAACAACAAATTTATGTTCGCACCTGACGTAAATCATTAAAGGTATGAACAAACAAACTTTAATTTGTTGAATGATCAAAGAAATTTTTTATTCTTCCAAACCTTACATTTTTTATAAAATGGGACAAACATTTTTAAAACATATACAAAACATTTTTGTGTTTATAAGAAATGTTTTATTCAAAATAAATATTTTGAATTCAAATTTTCTACCCAAAAACGGCTAGAAAGTTCCAGAAAAACCTTCCCCACATAAGGACAAAAAAGGGAGCATCTAAAAAATGGGCGGCCCCCTTAATTAATTAAGGGGACCGCCTTTGTATAATTAAGGGGACTGCCCAAATAAAAAAATAATATCTTTTCCTATAAATAGTTGACAGTTTTCACAGATTTTCTCACCTTTTTGCACATAGTTTTTTCTGATAAAAAACCTCCTTTCAAACCCTTTCCTTTGATCACTTAACTTATTATAAGTTTGTTTAAAATGTGATCCAATCATCCAACCATTCAAGTGTAAGAGAAGAACTATCGTTATCATTAAGATATGAAGTTATGGAGTTTAGTTAGTGCATTTGTGATATGTTACATTCACAATGTATAGATCGAGTCAATGTATTCCAAACTTATAAGTATATTTAGATCATGGTGATCTTTATAAATAGTATAAGATTGGTGTGATATTAAGAGTGGTGTGGTGAAGAAGTCGTGAAGTGGTGTGGTGAAGAAGTCGTGAAGTGGTGAAGAAGTTGTGAAGTAGTGAAGAAGTCGTGAAGTAGTGAAGAAGTCATGAAGTTGTGAAGAAGTCGTGAAGTTGTGAAGTTGTGATTAAGTCGTGTAGTGTTGTGAAGTCGTGTTGTGATAGATTGGTTCTAGCTAAGATTAGAACTCGATATCTAGCTTAGTGTCGGAAATTGATATAAGCAACGTTGTGAATGGTTTTCTCTGCCTAAATGGAGCTTGTTGACTAGTGAAGTAACTCTCGAGTTGGGTACTCGGGGAGTGGAGTAGGGCGAAGAGGTGCTTCGTGACCGAACCACTATAAATCATCGTGTCTGGTTTGCACTTTCTTTTACCTTTTGCTGTGCATCTTTATTTATCTTATTGCTTTACATTTATAGTTGCATTAGATCTATATGTATATTGATTGTTGCGTATATTCTTTGGATGATGATTGTTATGGATAGAAGTTGATATTGTGATTGTGTGTATATTGCTATGATATAATAGATATAGATGTATCCTCATATTGAGTTTAACTTGATCGATAATTTGATACAAAATGATTTAAGATTTTAAAAGGAAACGTATTCACCCCCCCCCCCCCCTCTACGATTTCCATAATTGGTATCAGGAGCCACGTCGCTCTAATTTTCAAAACAAATGGTTTTAAAAATGAAGTACGATCCATGTATCTAATTACCGATTAAGGGGGATTAAATATGAAAAGTGTTTTGTTGATTAACTTGTATTAGTTTTGATGTTATATACACTAATTATACTAGCTTGAGATAAAAATAATGCTTAAAATAAGTGTTATATGTTCGGTATCAAACTCAAAAAAGTTGTACACCTTTTTGCAAAGTCAGAAAACAATTTTTTACAAAAATCGTAATTCTGATTATGTGGGCGGCCCCCTTAATTGTATGGGCGGCCCCCTTAATTCCTGGGTGGCCCCCTTAATTTTAAGGAGACCACCTGTCTGATTCGGCAGATTTTAAGAAACTTTGAAAATTCATATAAAATAAACCGTAACTCCGTAGAAGTCGTGCCACCCGACATTCTAAAAATAATTGAGTCTACTTTCATATAAGAACACTTCCAAGTATTAAAAATAAACCTAACTTGGTTAAAAATACAAAATACTAATTATTGTCCAAAACGTTGAGTTTCGTTTTAACGTAAAACTTGTATTTTATCGTTTCCTTTCAAGACGGACATTTCTAGTCGGTATATCTTAGAAAAATGGTGTAATTAACTTTTCAAAAATATCAAACTTGGTTAGTTTTTGAAATAGGGAGGAAACTAATTCATTTTCAAACAAAACCGAGCTAAGTATACATTGTTGTATCTAATAAACAAAACGACGACAAGTACTTTTGTGTGTTATGCTAAATGATTATTGCTTATGTGTATGTATTGATATAGTTAGTTAAACTCTTATGTGCCTGTAGCACTTCATAGTTAAGTTATCTAGAAACATATGTGTAACATATGTCTTGTAAGTTGGTACTCATAAAAATGCACTTGTAAAACTTATGCTAGATTTTTTTTGTACTAAGTTGCGAAATTGTTTTTGCATTGAATATAGGCATAGATTACTTAATTTACAAATGTTACATAAACATCTTGTAAATCTTTTCGAGTATCGGAATATACTTAGGAATAAGAGTTCAATAACTTGTCATGGTTATTGTTAAATATGTTAAAACTCATCACCTAAATATTTCAACAATTTAATTTATTTTTAACAACACGTTAAAATATTTTTAACAACTTACCTTGTTTGACATTAGGTTGTTTAAACAAGAGAAAATAGATCATTTTAATACATTAGTATTTAAGTAAAAGAAAATGTATTTTTCAAACTTTGCGTTTTTTTGCATTGATCCAACATACACACATAATTTTATTTCATATAGCATTTTAGAAAAGTTGTGTTTGAATTGTCAAATGTATGCACATTGTACGTAACAATAAATAGTCCTTCACATAAACAAAATATATGACAATCATGAAGCAATAAGTTATCTTGTCATCATTCATTAACCTTACACTTACAACTAATCTTAGGTTTAACGGAACACACCATGAAAAATAATCTATTTTATTGTAAATGAGTGTTTGTGAGGGTCAAGAAAGATTTTGATGTATATATATCGATTCATTATTCAAATTATGATTGATATCATTATCGAATCTAATTGATAAGTTTTTTAGTATGGACATGAATTTGGATTCTTATTTGTTTAGTTTCAAGATTATATCAAAATATAACAAAAGACATCATCTTGAATCTACATACTCAATGACACTAGATTGATATGAAACCTTTTCTAGATGAAAAGAATATGCATCAGATCATAACTCACACTTTTGTTAATGATGCCATATTAAGTCTATTTGTCCAATGGTTGTGTTCCGAATATTAGATTAATATGTTTAATAAGATGAATAAAACACATAATGAAATAGGATTGACGACTTAGATGCTTCGTCCAAAATATTTAAGCAATTTACATTGCAACGCAATTGGTAAATGTGTCATTTCTGAAAAACCAAACACAAGCAAACAAACAACATATGTAAACTTTGCTCACAACACAAAGATCAAATAAACACATCTCTTGGCTTTTGAAAAAAAAACAAAACATGTTAAATATCACACGTGACAACTACACATGTAAGATGACTAAATATAAGACATCCATTAAATCAAGCAACATGTAATCAAAACCAAACAACCTATAGATCTTGAACAAAAGATTAAAACATCTTAATTATGCTTCTCTAAGAATTCCACACATCTTGATTAGGATTATGCGAACCGGAATTAAAGCATGTTAGTTGAGTCGTGTTAGGCTCTCTAAGAAAAGATAATACAAATTTTTTTTTGTTACACTTCATTAGGCAAATATAAGAATTCCATTTTGTCTAACATAAGAATGACTACTGGAGAATCTATTGCACTAGAAATTCAATTTGACCTAACGGTTGAATTTCTTCCAGGTGGGAAGTTGGGTTCAGTGTATAACCTGTAAAAATGGCCGTGTTTAGCCTGAATCGAGCACCACTAGTGATAGTCTCAAACTCATTATCTAATTTGATTAAATGGCTCTTCCTAAATATGACTAATGATAGTCTACATTGATAGACTTTGTATCTCATTAGGAGTGCACACTAAGCATGTAGAATTTATGCTTCTTCTTAGTCAATTTGGACACAATGCACCTCACATATGCGCTTTAAAGTTTCAAGATGATAACCTGCTCCCATGTAATGCAATTATATGTCTTCATGATTATCTTGATGCTCAATGTTCAATTGTTTAGCTATTAAATGCATGTGTATTATAAAGGTGTTTGTCTTTTTCTAGCAATTTAGATAAATATCTCTTAGTTTATCTAAATGATACATGCTCCTAAATGCTAAATGCTTTTACATGATGATTACATTTAAAATTATCATGTTTTATATGCATCATTTTACATGACTTACGTGTTAATTGTACACCTACACTATATTAACTTAATATATGACAATTAACATTTAAATGCCATA
>BQNB010081892.1:3679-29487 GCA_026074375.1 Tanacetum coccineum
GGGTGCGTTTGACTTTTCTTTGACCCGGGTAAAAAATAGCTTTGGGCTTTTGGTTATAAAAGGGTTTGGGCCACGGGGTTTGGTTTAGTTATAAGGAAGTTAACGGGTGTTAACTCTTATAATTATAAGAGTTAACACCGTTAGGGTTTAGGGATTATTTTTGTAATTTTGCTAACTTTGAGGGACTGGTTTGGTATTTTTGGTATTTTTGTCATTTAGTGTTGACCATGTTTGACTGAAGGTTGACTTGAGTTGACCACTATTGACTTTTGATAGCATTCTCTCGGCTCTTTGTATGCTCTTCCGTTCCCGTGTCCGTATTTGTCCGGTTTTGACCATTTTCTTAAGATTTTTGCGATATCCGTACCTACACAATCACAAAGACAAAACAAGCAATATACAAGCATTTTAAGCACAATTTTGTCTTTTTAGGGCCATTTTTGATATAAAACGAATATGTGTTTTCACACATATCAAAATTCCCCAAACTAAGCGATTGCGTGTCCTCACGCAATGTTATATGCCCTATAACCAAATACCTCAAAACTTCTCCAAACAAAATCTTTAAAAAGTAGCAAAGACTTTTGTGGAAAAATTAAGAAATCACAAGTTATAAAACACCCCTTTTTCCCATTTTTCTAAAACTTTTTTTATAATATAACTGAGATTATTTCGACTTTCATTATTTCCATAACTATTAGGGATCATAGAACAAGATGCATTTCGATCCGAGAATGCCCCAAAAAGGATAAATTCATCGTCCCCGACTTTTCACTTATCCAAACCAAGCTTAAAACAAAATCACAGCTAAATATCAGTAAAGATGCTAACACTACTCATATTTGCAACTTGTGAACTTTTCACTCCCGACATTTATTATATCTTAAGTGAGTGTGCTATTATGAATTTCAACCATGGATCAACTTTTTGCAACATATTATGCTTCACGTTCCACCTTAGAATAATGAGTTTGAAGGCGAGATCATCCCATGTAGCGACTTTCGTCTCGGCACATCCCAACCTTGTGGCTAAGTGACCAGGCTTTTGACACCCCACAGAGACTAGTATCGGGACTCACGGACCTAGGATTCAAAACTCCCTCAGTTTCCCCGAATATTCATATCTTAATAAAATAGAATAGTCAAATTTGCAAAAGCATATTGAATTTAACAAAAAAGAAATCACGTTAGTTAATTCACACTTAAATTTAAAACAATTTATGCAAATTGTAACCCTTACCTTTTAGAAGGCTGCAACATCGGGTGTGAGCCAAAGATGCAGCAAACTTTGATTAGTCCTCGGATTTTTATTCTTACTAAGGGCTTTTCTTTTAGAAGAACTACCATATCAATTGTGAGCCCGGCTTAGAGGTAGTAACTTTTAACAGTCCCACAGCTTTTATTAATCTCTTTTTTATCATTTTATATATCATTTTTTTTTAATATATAGTATTATCGAAAGTAACTTCTTTTTGAAAAATTCAGAATAAATTTGAACTAAGACTAAAAATTTTGCTATATATGACATAAAAATTGTTGATTTGTGTTTTAAATAAAATCTCCTAAAAACAGCAAACGTATATTAATCCGTTAGAAATCATATGGGAGAAAAAGAAACAAGTTACATACTGAGCTCTTAAGATTTCTAAAATAATCCCTTGTTAGCATCCTAACTCATACCCTAACTCTATCATTTTTGTTCTTCGCGAGATTCGCGAACGCTTAGCCTAAAAGTTAGGAACAAGCATAGACTCATCACGCATCGATCGGGTCAAATTCACTCTTATCACCCACAGAAAGTTAAAAATTGTGACAAAAATACTTATTTTATTTTTGAAAAATTTGAAATTTTTTCCTATTTTTGAAAACTTTTTGGTGGAAAAACGGGGTACATGAGAACAACGGGTAAAAGTAGGTAAGATCATATCGAAACATACTGCCCCATACTAAAAATAAAACATTGTCCTCAATGTTTCATAGCCTAAGACTTAAAAACCCCATACTAGAACTCAAAAAGGTCGAATGTATAATTAAAGCATGAAGAAAGTATCACAAATATCTTAAGCCGTTTATCAAGTGTGCTAAATGTTAGTCGATAATAATCTTTAGGATATCAATTTCCCAAACTAATGGCAAGCAAAGCTATGAAGCTCAATGACCCGGGACAAAACACCGAACACGAGAGTCTTCAGAAAATTTGGGTTCATCCTGCAAACAATCACAAGTGCAAACAACAAACACAAAGATTGGAAGAGTACAAGCTTCCTCACAACACATTAGAAATAAGAAAGAAAATAGATAAGAATGGGGTGCCTCCTACGAAGCGCTTTGTTTTTAGTAACCGAGTCACATAGCCTGACTCGATCCCTAAATTCATTCGTCCTTAGGGAGAGTGTGGAGATCTTGGACTACCTAGGGTGGTAAGTTCCCCTCCAAAGTAATGCTTCATCAAAAGATAAAAAACGATGACGCAATCCCATAAAGTTAAGGAACCATCAGGTTGAGATAACTCAATAGTTTCGTATGGAAAAACTTTGGTGATGGTGAAAGCTCCTGACCAAACAGTTTTAAGCTTTCCTGAGAATATCTTAAGACGAGAGTTGAAGAGCAAAACTCGATCACCAACATTGAAAATGTGGTTTTTTGATCATTGAGCACATGAAGTCTTCTTCCGTCCTCTCATACCTTATAATCAAAGAATTCTCGTAAAGCTTGATCACAGAAGCTCATTAGTTCATTCAGCAGAGCTTCCGGTGATCACCCGCATTTAATGGATCGAAGTTAGCATGTTTTAAAGCCCAATATGCTCTATGCTCTAATTCGATTGGTAAATGACAAGACTTTCCATAAACAAGCTTGTAAGGCGTACAACCAATTGGTGTCTTAAAAGCAGTACGAAATGCCCACAAAGCATCGTCTAATTTGTTTGACCATGAGGCACAGTTTTCTCTAACCGTCCTTTCTAGAATACGTTTCAAACCGTGATTTGACACCTCCACTTGACCGCTCGTTTGAGGGTGGTAAGCGGTAGCTAGATGATGAGTGACCCCATACTTAGACATTACTTTAGCAAATTTGTCATTACAGAAATGGGTCCCACGATCGCTTATAATAGCTCTTGGTGTTCCAAATTGGGCAAAAAGAGATTTTAAAAACTTAACTACAACTCTAGCATCGTTGGTGGGGAGCGCCTTGGCTTCAACCCAATTGGATAGATAATCGACGGCTACGAGTATGTACTTATTTCCTCTAGATGACGGAAATGGTCCCATAAAGTCTATGCCCCAGACATCAAAGATATCACATACTTGGATGGAATTTTGAGGCATCTCATCACGTTGTGAAATTTTTCCCTGACGCTGGCATGAGTCACAGTTTTTTACTAACTCATGGGCATCTTTGTAGATTGTGGGCCAATATAAACCGGCATTAAATACTTTATGAGCAGTGAGATTGGCACTATGATGGCCCCTGGTGGGTCCTTCATGACATGCTTTGAGAATATCAATAGCTTCTTGCCCATGCACACACCGTCGAATTATTTGATTCGCACAAGTTTGAAAAAGATAGGGATCGTCCAAAATAATTTGACAAGCAAATACTTAAAAAACCTTCTTTTGTGAGTTGACATTCCTTTAATGATAAAATTTTCCCCGCAGGAAATTTGCATAGTCAGCAAACCAATGGGTACTTTTACTAGATAATAAACTCCAAGGTTTTCTAAAGGAAAAAGTGGTTCATATAAAGTTCTTGTTTTTCTAACACATCTTATAGGATCTCAAGTCTAGATAAATATCTGCCGCAGGTTGTTTTAGATCCTTCTCGTGTCAACACGTTGAAATCGATTTCCTAAAGGAAGGAGAACCACCTAGCAATCTTGCTTTGGCAGTCTTTTTTAGCAAATAGGTAATTAAAGGGCAAGAATGGATCAGTATACACTATGCTTTATTCAGATGAGATATGAACCGGAATTTTTTGAAAGCGTAACACCACAATGCCATCATTTCCTTTCTGTTGTGTGTAGTTTTGATTCCGCCTCGGTCCATTGTTTGCTTACATAATGTATAGGCCTAAAGTGTGTTGACTCAAATTTCTTGCCCCCGAATCGCACCTATGGCATAAGTCGCTTGTCATCACACATAACTCCAAAGGCTGGTCCAGTCGGGGTCAATCAGAATTGGAGCTTCGATATTTTCTTCTTTAAGGTCTGAAAAGCTTGAATGCATTCCTCGAGCGAAAAAAAAAAGGAGTGTTTTCTCAAGAGATGAGTCAGGGGTCGAAAATTTTTGAAAAGTCCCTTGATGAATCCTAACGGTAAAAACCTGCATGTCCGAGAAAATCCTAATTACCCTTAATGGTAAGTTGGGGTAAGGTAATTAGCAATGACGTCTAATTTTGGCTTTGTCGACTTCAATTCCTTTCTTTGAAATTTTATGTCCAAGTACGATGTCTTCTTTCACCATAAAATGGCTTTTTTCCCAATTTAGAGCCAAATTAGTGTCTTCACACCATTTAAGCATCTTTTCTAAATTGGAAAGGCACGTAGAAAAAGAATTTCAAAAACTGAAAAGTCATCCATGAAAACTTCCATTGTATTTTCAATCATATCATGGAATATGGCCATCAAACACCTCCGAACTTCCTGTGCGTTGCATAAGCCAAAAGGCATGCGACATAACAAACGTTCTAATGGGCAAGGTGAATGTGGCTTTCCTGACTTTTCAGATCAGATTGGTATTTGAAAATAACCCAAAAACCATCGGAAGAAACAATAGTATTCATTTCCTCTAGTCTCTCAAGCATTTGATCCATAAAACGGCAAGGGAAGTGTCTATCCGGGTGCTTCCGTTCACTTTAACGATAATCAATACAACTCTCATCCCATTACAAAGTCTAGTTGGTACTATTTCTTATTTTCATCATTGGTTACTAACGGTCATCCCCCTTTCTTTGGCACACAATCATGGTGCTTACAAGGACTATCCCAGATTGGTCAACAATCCAACGTCAAGAAGTTTTTCAACCTCTTTTTAATGGACATCATAGAATCTTTTGGATTAAACCTTCTCTGATGTTGGACCCCCCCACCCCCTGGTTTTTGTTTTGTTTTACATAGTCCTATTTCCATTAAATTTATGAGAACAAAAATTCCGGGTTAAATACCCATTATGTCAGAAATTTTCCAAGCAATTGCTTGCTTTTCGGACCTTAGAACCTTTATAGGGCGTCTTTTCATCAATACACAAACTTTGGCAATTATGACTGCAACTTGTTGTTGTCTTCCAAACATGCATATTCGAGATGAGTGGTAAGTCCTTAAGTGTCGACGTCAAAGGTCATCAATTGAGAATTGGCAGTTTTGGTTTCAATAAATTTTTAAGTTCCTTCCTGCTTTCTATTCTGGCAAATAATTCCTTGGTTCGGAGTGTAAGATCCACTAATAACGAGTGCTTCGAGAATAAGAATGTCTCCTTCTGGGTCCTATTATGGATTCATAACTTCAGGTAAGTTTGGATCATCGGCTAAGCAAGAAAAGCATCAGCTTCTCTAGAAGTAGAAAAAATCCACTATCCCCGAAAGGAGTGAGAGTCGGAGAAGAATTTGAAACTATCGGGTCATAATAGGGAGTGGGATTGCCACTGGCGATCACGTCTGAAAATCCTAGAACTTCCTGAGAATACTCTTCACAAGCTAATTCAACAACGTCGATTCGATTCGCCGTCATATCATTATAATTAACCGAGTATCTCGAAGTTTGATCAAGATTATAATAATGGCCTCATTGTCTACTCGAAGGGTTAAATTCACCTTCATACTCTCTATCAAGCATGATTAGTTTTAAGAAAACACCTCCTGAGAATTAGAGGTACTCGAGGGTCTGTTTCAAAATCTACGACCACAAAGTCGGTTGGAAACTGGAATACACCAACTTTGACGTTGACATCTTTAGCATACGATTTGGTCAGAAATCGAACGGACACTAGTTCTAGTGTCATGCACGTTGGAGTTAGGTTTGGAAGGTTAAGCTTTTTCCACACGGAAAATGGCATGAGATTTATGCTTGCGCCAAGATCGGCCAAGGCTAAGCACTCATCCATTCCGGGAAATTTACATGGAATAAGGAATCTGCCGGGGTCACCAAGTTTTTTGGGTAACTTGTTAAGTATGACCGCCACAATGGTCGTCAAAGGGGTCCCTAGCCGATCTACTAACTTTTCTTTATTTCCAATTAAGTATTAAAGACTGAAGCAGAACTATATGGCATTAGAGACAAAGCATCCAACGAAACTAATTTCAAAAACACACATCTTTGAAGATTTGTAGAATTTCCTTTTTGTTCGTCCGCATTTTTCATCACGGCGCTTTCATCATTTCGTCCTTGAAGATAAGGAATAATGGTTTTGGGTTAGGCAACGGATGCAACTAATTGGAGGAAACATCTGCTCATAAACTATTTTGGTTTTTTCAACTGAACGACGGAGGTTGGATTGTCGAACGGTAATCCGTATTAGTAGGAAAAACCGTGTCCTTTGTCACCTCGGTTCTACGTTCCACTACTTTAGGAGAAGAAGTAATAGGAATCGTAGGTCCTTGATAAACAACACCACTTCTGGTAGTAATACCCTTCAAGTCCTTCCTTGTTCGGTTATAACCGTGTTAATTGAAGAGACCTGAATTTCGAAGACGAAGCGATTATTGGAATTTACGGACTTAGAAACATTTTCGTTAAATTTGTCAATACTTGGTTTTGAAACCTGGACCTTGAATTTTGCATATTTCTCAATAATGCATCAATAGCCTTGACAGTAATTCCTCAAATTGTCTTTGAAACACCGTTGTATTTGCTGAGCAGGAGCTTGATAAGAGTTGAGTTGGTAAACCTGTTGGTTGACTATCTGGAGGTTGTAAACATATCCTTGGTAGAAGTATTTCCTCGTTTGACTGAAATTGTTCCTCGAATTTTGGTTGAAATTATTTCCTTGATTTTGATTGAAACAGTTTTGATTGTTTTGAATCGGAGGAAAACCAGAGGTCGGATTTGGTTTGAAGACCGATCGAGGTCTAGAATTTGTGTTTCGTTGAATAAAAATTGGCTGCATCAGCTTGTGAAATGTACTCTGAATGTTGTCTCCGATTGGTTTTAAATAACATGTTATGCTAATCGGTGGTTGGAAAATTTCTATAAGAATGAGCACCTCCACAAGTTACACAACTCTGCTCGACCGCTTTTACGGGTGCGGGAGCTTGGCTTTTTGTTTGTCGATAAGCATAGTCTTCATCATATTCTTAAGTTCATAAACTTCGGTTGTGAGAGCATCAACATCTGGTGAAATTCCGGGGGTAGATGAATTCGAACTCACCTTGGCAACCACTGCCTTGTTTTGTGAATTACAAACCTTGGTATTACTCTCGATAATTCTCAAGCATTCACTAGGCATCTTATCTAAAAAGTTTCCACCCGCAGCAGAATTCAACGAATCTTGATCATTAACATTCAAAGCATTGTAAAACGTATCTAATTGATGTAATTTTGAAAATCCGTTATGTAGGCATGCTCGAAGAAGATCATTAAATTGATCCCAAGCCTCGTAAAACGATTCTCAATCTTTTTGAAAACTCGTGATTTCCATTTAGAAGATTTGTCAATTTTTGAAGAGGAAAGAATTGATTAATGAATTTTTGAAACAAGATCATCCCATGTCCAAAATTGATCTAGGGGTTCTTTTTCTAGCCAAAATCCGGGCTGAACCTTCAACAACAACTAGAAAAAGGAAAAACATAAGCTAATTAACGTGCTTGGGATGTCCGGGAATCTCATCGTTGAGGTAATCTTATTGAAATAACGGATATGAGCATGTGGATCCTCTTTATCATGTCCGAAAAACTGTTTGTTTTGAACAAGATTGATCAAACCATGCTTTAACTCAAAAATTAACATTGATTTCAGGAATTACAATTGCATCCTCGTACCCCTCGGTGGGTGCTTGGAGCAATTGTGGCCAATAGTCCTTTATCGCCAATTGGAAACTAGGAGGATTATCAAAAGGTTCTTTTACCAAAATGAAATTGGTTTCTACACAACACCGTTGGTGCTGTTGTTGATGGGACGGTTGCGGGTTTGAGAACGAGTGCGCATGCACAAAGTAGAAAAAGAAAATTTAAACTAATTTTTTTTATTTTTTAACAAACTATTTTAACGGATAACGAGATAGACAACTTAAACCAAATAATCAAATTTACTTCACGGTAGCTCTTAAAAATTTTACTTTTTAAGGTGAGCCGTATTTCGTAAATGACACAAATGGTAAGTTTTTAAATCTTTGATTCGAGTTGGGAACTTACTAATGGATAATACCTCAATTGAAGGTATTATTTGTTGGTGTTCTTTTACCAACTTTGTTTATTTTATTTTTTTATTATGGACAATTTTTTATATTTTTGATTTTTTATATGATAATTATACTAAAAGAAAAGAAAAATATTTTTTTACTTTTTATATTTTTTTTTTTTGGTTTTAAAAAAATAAATAAAACTTTCAAAAACGAAAGGGTCTTCAAATTACGATCAACAAACTTCAAACGAGAGAATCTTAATCACAAATCTCCGACAACCGCGTTAAAAAAATTGATTGCTTAAATCTATATATACGTAATATAAAATATAATTCTATGATGAACATGACCAAATTACCCTTGAGGACACAGTAAAAAAGTGAAAATCTCACTAATATACATAATAAAATACGTATATAAACCGGGAAGTATGATTCCCGGGTCGTTATCCCAACGATTTATGAAATTGAAACTACGTTCTTGTTTGGACAATGATTTGAATGTAAACAAAGATTGATTTGATTTTCTATATCTACTAATGAAAATCAACAATTAAAATAAGCAAACAAAAGCAATTAATGCACAAAAACAATTAACGGGAACGAAGAAAACGTGACAAATAAGCAACTAAGGCAAGATTAACTCATATGGATGCAAATAAAATTTCTAACCTAAGTTAAAACAAAGAGAAAAGATTTTAAGAACAAGAAATTTTTTTATTTGTATTCATTATGAATTAAAAACTAATTAAAATTATTTAAATCCTAGAAAATAGCAAATTAAATCCTAAAAATTCTAAAAAATGATTTTTATACTTATAAAAGTCTAAAATATTATAAAAACTCAAAAAACTATTTTTAACTACTTTTTATATTAAAATCCTATTTTATATAACTAATCTAAAAAGTAAAAAATGAAATAAAGAATCTAAAAGAGGTAAAAATGATTTTAAAGTATGTAAACCTAAAAGTAATTATTCTAAATCTAAAAACTATTTTTTTGTATTTTTAAAAACTAATTTTCTATTTTTTTATGTATTTTCGAAAGTATTTATCTAAGAAAAATGATTTAAAATTAACAAATAGAGAGAAAAATACCAAAAATTCACAAAAAGTCCTAAAAGTAACAAGGAATGAGGTAAAAATAAGAAGAAACCACCCAGCGTAAACTAATAATAGGAAAACGGCAAAATAAGCTACGGCTTAAATTGGGCTTAAGGCCCAAAAGTGTGCTTAACAATTAAATGGAAGGAGACTTGGTTGGATGAGCTATTGAAGCACACTGGTTAACACTATGGGTTATTATGCAGGAGGTCGTAGGTTCAAACCCCACCCTTAACTCTTTTTGTATTTTTTTTATTTTTGAAAATTTATAAAAGAAAAGTTGTAAATAAGCTAAGAATAAACATTTTTAATAAAAACACTTATAGCTAAAATTCCTAATTAAGCTGAGAAAAAGCTGAAAATGATGACAGATTATTTAACTATGTTTTTGGCTTTTTCAATTTTTTAAAAAAAGTCTAAAAAGCTAACTAAAAGCTATACTAATGAAATTATAAGCTATTATTACTAAAGCTAACCTAATGAGCTTAAAAGGAAAGAAATAAGCAAAAAAGAACATAAGCTATAAGCTGAAATCTCAATAAGCATCTAAATTTAAAACAGCAGCAAAAAAGATCCTTAAGCACGCTTTGAGCTTAAAATTAAGTATTCAAATAAGCACTCTAGAAGATGAAACTTAACTTTTCTGAAAATCTAGCTTAAATGCTAAATAAAACTGCTTTTTGAAAGATTTTTGAATACAAGAGCATTAATATAGAAAAAAAAAAAACTATGAAAACAGCATTAAATTCCAACTGCTGAGTTTTGTTTTGAAATGTAAAAGACAAATATCAATTTCTCAGCTTAAAAACAGATTAGTGAAATGACTTATTTTGAAAAAGCAATTTGATAAAGTTGATTTATGACCTAAGATCTAATAATGTCTTGTGAAAATCCAAAAACCAAAAGCTAATTTATCCTACTTAAAATTAGACTAGAAAATGACCTTTTTCTATTTTTCCCTATCTGATGTAGTGTGCATACAAAATGACCAAATCTCTAATTCTTTTAGTGCAGACCTATTGACTCTATTCTAAAATGCATAAAACTCAAAATTTAAACTAAAAACACCTAATGCAATAACTAGTAATGATTTGAGCTTGTAATGCACACTACACTTAACAGACTTAATCCTAACTTTAACCTCACTTATGAAAATCTAATATGACCTATTCTAGCTTATGAATATTCCTTAAACAAACTTATAATAAAGCTTAAATGCAATTACCAAAAACCTCAAGGCCACAAACAGTACTAACTTGTAGTTATTACTGTTGTGCCAAACACCCCTTTAAAGTTCTTAAAATCCATTTAACCTTAATTTAGCTTGCAATTTAAAAATCTAATGAATAATCTTCAAAGACCATGTATCAAACAGAACTTTACAGACAAAGAGCTGTTTCAACAATTTCTTAAGCCAGAATTTAAGATCTAAAGCCTATGCTAATATTGTTTAGTTTTTTATGACTGTTTAGATAAAATAGATTAAAACTAAATTTGTAACTATGAAAATGTAAACTAAAGGAATATATCAAACATATTAAGCATATCTAAGCTAACATTAACAAGAATAAGCAAGCAATAAGCATAATAATCAAAATTAAGCTAGGAAAATTAAGACAGTTAATATGAAAGAAAACTTACAAGAAGCCTTAGCTAAACAAAGGAATAAATACTCAAATGAGCTGTCTACAAGCTCTGGCTTATTGAGAATAATCCAGTAAAGGTCCATATGAGCTCTTCTATTTTAAGCTCATCTTCCAAAAGTCCAAAATCCATAAGCAAGGGTTAATTATCTGATTTTAAGGTTCTAGTAGATTAGATGATTAATTAAACTCAAATCTAAGCTTAGAGACTTAGTATGAGCTTTATGATTTTAATGAGAAGCTTATCCAACAATAACAACTTATTAAACCATATTTGAAGAAAGATGAGCTTATGAAAGAGTTAAGATCTTAATAAGAAACTTTGTATTATATAGAAAAAGACTAATTACAATACTTGAATTTAGAAATTACAATAAGAGATCACTAGCTAAAACATTTTTAAAATATTACATAAGCTAAATAAGCTAAAAAAATGAAAAAAACTCACCAAACCCCGTGGCCCAAACCCTTTTATAACCAAAAGCCCAAAGCTATTTTTTACCCGGGTCAAAGAAAAGTCAAATGCACCCTTATAAGGTAAAAAAATGGGCGGGAAATATCATTTCTACTGTTCATCATCTTCAAGGTTTAACCCCGTGTCAAAATCAAGGGGTAAATTCAAATTGACAACGTGGCAAGCTAATTCAAGTGATAAGGTACACCTTGGCAGAGTATAACATCACACAAGGGCTCTCATTGGTCAATCCCTCACAAGATTAGACACGCGAACATGGGGAGAAAACACATCAAGGATCAAGTTTGTACACTAAAATGTGTACAAAAGAAGCACAAGAGGGTCACATCACGGATTGCCACGCTGGCAATCCGCGTGCTCATATTTCTGATCCAACGATGATTACTTGAAAGCTAATCATTAGAAGATATCAAGGGTGTGGATTCAAGGGAGGCTTAACAAACTCAGGGGCCTAGAAGCTTCACTAGAGGACTATAAATAAAGGGCAAGCAACTCACACTCAAGAAATCTTCTCTTTTTAATATGAATTTAGGAGTAATTTTTAGAATAGTCTTTAATATGTAATTTTCTTTCAAACTTAATGTAATTTCCTTTTAATGTTGTAATCAGAAGTTTATTTTAATAAAAGTCAAGTTTCCTTGTCAAGTTCTTTAATCTTTTAAACCTTATCTTATTAAAATTTGTTTAAATAAAATCAGTTAATTACCTATGCTAAATAGATTTGGTAGCTTTAATGGAAGATGAGCTCATATGGACTTTACTAGCTTATCATTGATAAGTAGAGCTGTTGATAAAGCTCTTTGAGCCTTATATGCCTTTGTTTAGCTAATAGGCTTTGGTAGTTTTCTATTTTCTCTTTTTACTTTAATATTCTAGCTTTAAATTATGCTTATGGCTGATTTATATGCTTATTATTACTTGTTTAGTTGATCTTATTTCCATTCTCTTTGTGCTATTGATCATGTTTTAGTCATCTGTTTGTACAGCTTAATTAAAGTAGATCTTAGTTTTTAACTTTTGTCTAAAAAAATCATAAAAATCCAAAAATATAGTAGCATAGCTCTAAGATCTTTGCTTAATGCTTATTTACTTGATCTTATTAGTTCATTAGACTTGTTGTTTAAAATGCTAATTGTTATCTGGTATTCAAGTTTTGATAGATAGAAATCAGATTTGCAAGCTTAAATGGATTTTAAGGGAGTTTTTGGAACTAGCAGTACTAACTTTAAGTTAGTACTGTTAGTGTCCTTGTGGTAAAATTGTTGGATTTAATATTTTAAGTTATTTGTTTGTGTGGGTTTTATAAAGTTAGGTTAGATTAATCAAAGTTTTTCATAGGTTAATAACTATTTCATTTCATAAAAACTCTTAAAAAACACCAAAAATACTATTTTCACTTATAGCTTATGGATTTTGCTTATTGGTTAGTCTAAATTTGCTTAATAGGGTTCATTTTAGCTTATTATAATCTGGATTTCAAATTCCAATCATTAGGGTTCATTTTGATAAGCTGTTTGAGTTTTAATAAAAATAAATGAGTGTTTGGTTTAGTTTAGTTTGACCTCAAAAATTCAAAGTAATTTGGTTCTTACACTTTGGTCGCTTCGGCATTTCATAATTGATTAGTTTGTTAAAGTTTGATAGGTTAGTTGTGTTTAAAATCTTGAAGTGATTTATTAAATTTTTCACCTGGGAGATTTTTATCTAAAGATAGATAGATAATTTTGATCCAAGCTTTTCTAAGCTTGGATTTTGTTTGTTAAGTGTTCATTCACACTCATTTGGAGTGTCCATTGCAAGTTTGACCCATAAGGTCACCTGCAATTTGGGTTTCACCCATTTACCTAGTGCATCAGATAGGTAAACTTGCAGTCATACTGCAGTCTCTCTTTGATCTCATTTAGATTAGCTTTAGTAGGTTTTATTAGTTAAAATTAAGTAGGTTTGAAGTTTACATATAGGTAAAGTTAGATTAAAACTTGCTTTTCATATTCTAGCTTATTATATAGGGTAAAATAGCTTTTAAAGTTCATTAAAATTTTGAAAAAAAGCCAAAAACAGTAGTAAGTAAGATTTAGCTTCTAGTTTTAGAATTTTAGCTTATAGGATTAGTTTTTATGAATCAGATTTATAGCTTATAAGTAGTTTGTTAAGTTTTCAAAAGCCTAGCTTCTGAAGTAGCTTATTGTGCTTTCTAGCTTAATTGATTTTTGAGCTTTTAGAGTAATTTCCTGAGTTTGGTATTTAGACCATTAGATAAGTTAGCCTTTGAGTATAGTTATGGTAAAATCGCTTATTTAGACTTAGCATATAGACATTACAAGCTTTCAGAAACAGCTTTTGGTTTTGAATTTAGTGCTTATTTGAGATCTTTGTGCCTCTTTGAGTGAAACTTAGCTTTTTAGCTTTCAAAAGCTAACTTTCTGTAACAGCCTACTTCTCAAGCTGTTTGAGAGCTTATTTCTTAGTTTGAGCTTATAGTGTCTTTATTAAAGTTGCTTAAAAAAGTGTAATCTACAACTTTTGTTCTTTGAGTTTTTCAAAAAAAAGGGGAAAGTGGAAATCGGGGGTGAGCCAGACTCGAACCCCCGACCTCAACACTTTCAACCCTTTTATAACACACACACCACACTCACTACCACTGCGCCCTTGGGTCTTTTTCGTTATAACCTTGCAACATTAATTCTTTATACACGTTTTAGCCTTATAAGCTTAATAAGCTGTTTCAGCTTATTTCATGGCTTATTTGATAAGCTGTGTTTATAAGTTTATTTTTCCTAGGTTCTAATTAGTATAAGCTATTTTCTGTATTTTTTCTAGAATTTTTATAGATAGTTTAGTATTTTTAAACATTTATTTTCATTAAAAACTTTAAAAAATCATAAAAAATAGAAAAATAATCAAAAAAATATAAATCTTTTTTAGAAAATTTTCTTTTATCATAAAGATTATAGGAAAATTAGTTTTGCTTTCGTAGGGTCTAATTTGCAAAATTTTGAATTTTAAAGAACGAGATTTGTTCCCGTTCTCGTTTTTCGTGTTTTAAAGCTCATTCAGCTCCGTTTTTTGTATAGTTTTCTTTAAAACTTCATTTTTAGTCAGTTAGAGTCTATTTAAAAAGAAAAATTCAATTTAGGTTTAATTTTAGAAATTTAAGGTTTTTGGCCTCAGTTTAGGGTTCCCGTTTTGCGTTTTTAGTTTGATTTCCCGTTATTTATTTTCGTGCTTAATTGTTATCATTTGTTTATTTTAATTTGTAAAAGTAGATAATCAAATCAATCTTTGTCTTCAATTCAAATCATTGTCCGAACATCAAACGTGGTTTCAATTTCACAAATCGTTGGGGGATAACGACTCTGGGAATTTATCCGGTTTATATACGTAATTTATCTTATATTATATTTGTGAATATTCCTTTTTACTTGTCCTCAAGGGTAATTTGGTAATTTTCCATCATATATTATATTTTATAATTACGTATATATAGATTCTAGCGAATCAATTTTTGGCGCCGCTGCCGGGGATTTGTGATTAAGATTCTCTCGTTTGAAGTTTGTTGATCGTAATTTGAAGACCCTTTCATTTTTGAAAGTTTTGTATTTACAAAAAAAAAAAAAATTTTAAAAAATTAAAAAATACAAAAAGTAAAAAAAAAATATGTTTCCTTTCTTTTAGTATAATTATCACATATAAAAAAAATCAAAAATATAAAAAATTGTCCATAAAACAAATAAAATAAACAAAGTTGGTAAAAGAACACCAACAAATAATACCTTCAATTGAGGTATTATCCATTAGTAAGTTCCCAACTCGAATCAAAGATTTAAAAACTTGCCATTTGTGTCATTTACGAAATACGGCTCACCTTAAAAAGTAAAATTTTTAAGAAGCTACCCGTGACAGTAATTTGATTGTTGGTTTTATGTTGTCTTTCGTTATCCGTTAAAATAGCTTGTAAAAAATAACAAATTAAAACATAATAAAAAATTTCAGTGTAAATTTTTTCTTTTAGCTATTTGTGCATGCGCACTCGTTCTCAAACCCGCAACCGTAACCATCAACAACAAGCCCAACCGGCTGTTGTAGAACCATTTAATTTAGAAGAACCTTTTGTTAATCCTCCCCTAGTTCCGATGGCCGATAACCGGACTATGGCGCAATTGCTCCAAGCACCCACCGAGGGGTACGAGGATGCAATCGTCAATTCCTTGAAATATTTGTCTAACTTTGAGTTAAAGCATGGTTTGATCAATCTTGTCAAAACAAGCAGTTTTTCGGACATGATAAAGAGATCCACTTGTGCTCACATCCGTTATTTAAATAAGATTACGATCAACGATGAGATTTCCCGATATTATACCCAGATCTCGTCAATTAAGCTTATGCTTTTTCCATTTTCTCTCGAAGGTTCAGCCCGGATTTGGCTAGAAAAAGAACCTCCTCGACATTTTGGACATGTGATGATACTGTTTCAAAATTCATTAATCAATTTTTCATCCTTCAAAACGACAATCTTCGAAACGAAATCACGAGATTTCAACAAAGATTTTCTGACGAATCATTTTCTGAGGCTTGTGATCGTTTTAATGACCTTCTTCGAGGCATGCCAACATCACGAATTTCAGAATGACATTAACAGATACGTTTACATGCTCTGAATGCTAATGATCAAGATTCGATAATTCTGCAGCGGTGGTGGAAAACTTTTTGGATAAGATGCCTCCTGACATGCTTGAAAATTATCCGAGAGGTAAATCCAAGGTTCGTAATTCACATACAAAGTGCAGTCGTTTGCTTAAGAGAGTTCGAATTCCTTCTACCTCCCGGGAATTTCACCCGACGTTGCTGCTCTTACAACCGAAGTTTCTGAACTTAAGAATATGATGAGACTATGTTACGACAAACAAAAAAAGCCCAAGCTCTGCAACTGTAAAGCGGTCGAGCAGGAGTTGTGTAACTTTGTGGAGGTGCTCATTCTTATAGAATTGTCCAGCCAACGATGGCTAATATTTATCAAGACAACATTCAAGTAGTACGTTCACAAGATGTGCAGCCAATTTTAATCAAAGAAACACCAATTCTAGACCTCCGGATGGTTTCCAACCAAATCCGGACCTCCTAGTTTTACCTCGATTCAAAAACAACCAAAAACCGTTTCAATCAAATTAAGGTATAACCAAAACCAGGGTAAATAGGAATCAAGGGAATAATAACCAAGGGAATCAAGTTCACCAAGAGCTAACTCTTTTTTCGCCCCCCCCTTCCTTTTCCATCCTTTGTTACGGGCTTAAAACCATCTAGCTCTCACTTATCAAGCCCACCGTTCAATAAGCCTCGTGACAAACTTTAAATTTGAAGCCTACACGAAGGCTAATGATGCTAATATGAACAATTTGCAAATGAAATTGGATAATTTTCAAAGGAATCAAAATGATTTTCAAAAGAGCTTTAATGATTCTTAAAAGAAGCAAGATGATTTTCAAAACATGATGTTAAGTTTTATGTAAAATTATAACAATAGCAATACCGCCTCTACCTCGAGATCCGGTGCTCTTCCAAGTCAAACCGTGACTAACCCTCGCGAGCATGTTAATGCTATCACCACACGAAGCGGTAAAACTTGTGAAGGACCTTCGACTCCTCTTGTTCCTACTCCTGTTATTCCTACTCCTCTAAAGGAACTAGAACGAAACCCGGAGATGTCAAAGGACAAAGTGCAAAAACCAGGTTTAGAAAGTACCGCACAAGTTCCACCTTCGGAGGATCAAGATTCCATTTTTATTGAAATTCCAAAACCAAGAGCTAAGAAAAACTCTTTAATTTGAAATCAAAGAGCCTAATTATTTAGAGCCTTAATTCATATCAACCTAACTTCCATACCAGAGAGGATGAAAGTGATGAGAGAAAGATAACCCACGTGCTCAGCAAAGCATGGTTTATGAAGTTGTTTAAACAACTCTGTTTAGAAATTGGTTTAAAAGATGCTCTCATCGAAATGCCGAAATCCAACAAATGGTTAAGTGCTTTATTAAGAAACAAAGAGAAGCTTGAGGAAATTGCCATTACAACCGTAAATGCTGAATGTTCTGCCATCATCTTGAACAAAGTTCCGAGAAGCCGATGATCAGGAAAAATTTCTTATTTCATGTGCTCTACAGAATTGATAGGGACTAATGCTTTAGCTAATTCTGGTAGCTAGCATTAAACATTTTGCCTCATTCTTATCTACAAGCAACTTGGGCTTGAGCTTTGAAACCAACCCGAATGGACACTCAAGCTGCTAACCGTTACCGTTACGCTACCCAATTGGCATAGCCGTGTTGATGTTGTAGTTAGAGTTGAGGTTTTACTTTTTCTTGCTGATTTTGTTGTGTTAATTTTGGAAACCTAGAACCCGAGAAGTGCTAGTAATGTTAGGGAGACATTTTCCTTCGGACTGCAAAGCTCTCATTTGATTTATTACGAGGAGGAAAAAATTAACATTAAGAGTGGAAATGATGAACTTGTCTTTTATGATGATAAATCTGATTGATAACAAGATAAGCCATGTTGTCGCACTATTTTACTTCATTGATTTTTCGAAATATGAGCAGTTTAGTGGGCGTAGTATCCATATCATCCGACGGCTCTTCTCCTAGTTCTCCTCGGTGAAGACCCAGTGATAATCTTCTTTGAGAATTCGCATGATGAATTTACTCTCTAACACATTTTTTTTCCATCGGGGAAAATTGACGATTGATATTCTTAAGAAAGATTGTTTATGAAGAAATGTTTCAAATTTATTCAACTCTCTTTTTTGAATTTATATAACTTTCAACTCTAGTAAACAAAAATCCTCTCTTTAACGAGATGGAAGAAGATGTCGAGAACGAGAACTCCAAAGTTTTTGATGAGCCAGTTTTACCTCACACACCTTTTTCCGATAAGGTTGAATGTTTCAATCCAGGAGGCGATAATGATAAGATCGATGCTTTTCTAGCTATCGAATTCTTCTTATAATATGATGGCTTTTTTGCTCAAAAGGAGCGTAACTATCTTGAGAGTTTGCTTAGTGAGGATTACCACCATAATTTTTTTTATCCCAGTGTTTTTGTTCATGAAACCACAACAACTTAGGATAGGTACCAGAGGATATGAACATTTGATAACTTTTTCTCCCAAGAGTGATCCTCTCACATGAGTTCACCGAGATGAACTTATCACGATTCCGTCCAGGGAATTGTTACGGAGAGCACGAGGATTATATCAATCGAATGTCGTTGCTATGCGGTAATTCATCTTCACGGTCACCGAAAAATTCTCATATAATCATCGAGTCTCTTCCCATGTCTACTACTCTCATTGAGGATAATGACCCCGTTCAAGAAGAGATCGATTTATTCCCCGGTCCGGATGATTTAATTCCACCTGGTGTTGAGAATGATGATTCCGAAGATGAAGATAATTCCACTTTCTTTCTTGAAAATAGTTCATCTATTCTTGATCCGTTTATTCCTCGTCCTCTCCAGAACCACCGGATGTTTGTTTAAATTTTGAGCCTAATACGACCATGAAAAATGATTTTGTTAAGCTTAATGAAGATTTTAACCAGGGTGAAATGGTTTTATCCCTAAATGTTGAAGATGTTGATTCCTTCACATTTGTCATTTGGATTTTCCTTCCATTTCTCACCTACCCTGAGGTTTCTCCCTTACTTTCCTCCACCAAAAATGAGGACACCATTTTTGACCCCGACATCTCCACTTAAAGCCGGTGGCGTCTCATCGAGATGGAACTTTCATGTGATTTAAATTTTTATCCAAACATTCATGAAATCCCGATTAAGAGTTTCTCTTCCATAAACTTTCCCTAAGGACGAATGAATTCAGGGATCGAGTCAAGCTATGTGACTCGGTTACCAAAAACAAAGCGCTTCGTGGGAGGCACCCCATGTTTATCTATTTTCCATTTTCTATCCTCTGATGTGTTGTGAGGAGGCTTGTACTCTTTCGTTCTTTGTGTTTGTTGTTTGTACTTGTGATTGTTTGAAGGATAGACCCAACTTCTATGAAGACTCTCGTGTTCGGTGTTTTGTCCCGGTCCACTCGAGCTTCCTAGCCTTTGCTTGCCATTAGTTTGGGGAAATCCGATATCCTAAATATTTTTATCGACTAACATTTATCTTATAGCTCACTTAATAAACGGCTTAAGATATTTGTGATACTTTCTTCATGTTTGAATTATACATTCGACCTTTTTTGAGTTCTAGTATGGGGTTTTTAAGTCTTAGGCTAGGAAACATTAAGGACAATGCTTGATTTTAGTATGTGATAGTATATCTTCGATATGATCTTACCTAATTTTACCCGTTGTTCTCACGTACCCCGTTTTCCCCTAAAAAATTCAAAAATATGAAAATTTAAAAAAAAATTCAAAAATAAAATAAGTGTTTTTGTCAGAATTTTGATTTTCTTGTGGGTAGAATAAGAGTAAATTTTGACCCGATCGAGCGTGTTGAGCTCTAGCTTGTTCCTTAACTTTTAGGCTAAGAATTCGCAAAATTCGCGAAGAACGAAAAATGATAAAGTTAAGTATGAGTAGGATGCTAAACAAGGATTATTTGGAAATCTTATGAGCTCATGTATGTAACTTGTTGCTTTTTCTCCCATAAGCTCTTAACCGGATTAATATACGTGCTGTTTTTGGAGATTAAACTTAAATCAACAATTTTTATATGTAAAAATTTTAGGTCTATTTAGTTAGATTTATACTTGAATTTTTTTTAAAGTGTCTTCACTATAAAAAAATTTATAAAAAAATGATGGAATGAAAAAATAATGATAAATAATAAAAAAAAATTGTGGGTTGATAAAAGTTTACTACCTCTTACCGGGCTCACAAACCGTTGTGGGAGTTAATTAAAGAATGCCCATCAGTATGAATAATAAAAATCCAAGACTGATAAAAGTTTGTTGCATCTTGCCGGCTCACAACCGATGTTGCAGCCTTCTAAAAGGTCAAGGGTTACAATTGCATAAATGTTTAATTTTAAATTAATAAATAGATTTCTTTTTGTTAATTCAAATTATGCTTTTTCACTTGACTATTTTATATGCGATGAATATAGGGAAACCTGAGAGTTTTGAACCTAAGGTCCATGTTAGTCCCGATTCTAGTCTCTGTGGGTCGTGTCAAAGCCTGGTCACTTAGCGCAAGGTTGGGATTGTGCCGAGACGAAAGTCACTACATGGGATGATCTCGCCTTCAAACTCATTATTCTAAGGTGGAACGTGAAGCATAGTATGTTGCAAAACGTTGATCCATGGTTGAAATTCATAATAGCACACTCACCTAAGATATAATAATGTTGGGGAGGGAAAAGTTCAACACGTTGCTAAATATGAGTAGTGTTAGATTCTATGATATTTAGCTTGTGGATTTTTGTTCTAAACTTGGTTTGGATAAGTGAAAAATCGGGGACGATGAATTTATCCTTTTTGGGGCATTCTCGGATCGAAATGCATCTTGTTCTATGATCCCTAATAGTTATGGAAATAATGAAAGTCGAAATAATCTCAGTTATATTAAAAAAAAAGTTTTAGAAAAATGGGAAAAAGGGGTGTTTTATAACTTGTGATTTCTTAATTTTTCCCACAAAAGTCTTTGCTACTTTTCAAAGGTTTAGTTGGGAAAGTTTTGAGGTATTTGGTTATAAAGCATATAATATTGCGTGAGGACACGCAATCGCTTAGTTTGGGGAATTTTGATATGTGTGAAAACACATATCCGTTTTATATCAAAAATGGCCCTAAAAAGACAAAATTGTGCTTAAAATGCTTGAATATTGCTTGTTTTGTCTTTGTGATTGTATAGGTACAGATAAAGCAAAAATCACAAGAAAACGGTCAAAACCGGACAAGAGGACATGAGACGGGAAAAGAGTCTCAAGAGTCTGAAGAGTTATAGGCAGAAAAACTCTGTCAACCTTGGTTCACCTTAGTCAACTCACAAGAAGACAAAAAACCCATCAATTTCCACATAAGCCCCATAAGTTAAACCTAATATGCAAAATTAACCCTAAACCCTAACACGTTAGTCATTTTTATAATAAAGGACTAACGGTTGTTTAACTAATAGAACCAAACCCAAACCAAGCCTTTATTCTAAAAAACTCGGCCCATAACATTATAAGCCCAAAGTAACAAACAGGGTCAAAGAAAAGTCAAACGACCCTTATAAGTGTAAAAAATGGTGCGAGAAATATCGTTTCTACTCTTCATCAATTGGTCCAAACCCAAAAAGGGGAATGACACGTGGTCTGACAACAAACACAAGGGAGATGGATTTTGTGCTATAACATCTCACAAAAGAAGCACAAGGTGTCACAATCACGGATTGCCACGCTGGCAATCCGTGTGAGCTAAATCTAATCCAACGGACCACAATAGACATCCAATGATTGAAATGATTGAAAGGACAGGATTGCAAGGAGCGTGCAAGGGCTATGAGGACCTAGAAGCTTCAGCTGAGGGCTATATAAAGCCTCACACTCACACACATCAGGGGAGATAGTTTTTTTCATTTTTCAGCTTATTTAGCTTATGTAATTTTTCTTTCAAAAATGTTTTAGCTAGTGATCTCTTAATGTAATTTCTAAATTCAAGTATTGTAATCAGTCTTTTTCTACATAATACAAAGTTTCTTATTAAGCTCTTAACTCTTTCATAAGCTCATTTTTCTTCAAATATGGTTTAATAAGCTGTTATTGTTGGATAAGCTTCTCATAAGCTCATAAAAGCTCATCTAAGTCTCTAAGCTTAGATTTGAGCTTAATTAATCATCTAATCTACTAGAACCTTAAAATCAGATAATTAACCCTTGCTTAATGGATTTTGGACTTAAGGAAGATGAGCTTAACCTGGAAGGGCTCATATGGACTTTTACTAGCTTATCATTGATAAGCTAGAGCTGTTGATAAGCTCTTTGAGCCTTATAAGCCTTTGTTTAGCTAAGGCATTGGTTAGTTTCCTATTTCCTCTTTTACTTTAATATTCTAGCTTAAATCTGCTTATTTGCTATTTATCTGCTTATTACTTGTTTATTAGATCTTATTTCCATCTCTTTGTGCTATTTGATCATGTTTTGTCATCTGTTTTTAGCTTAATTAAAGTAGATCTTAGTTTTTAACTTTTGTCTAAAAAATCATAAAAATCCAAAAATATAGTAGCATAGCTCTTAGATCTTTGCTTAATGCTTATTTACTTGATCTTATTAGTTCATTAGACTTGTTAAAAGCTAATTGTTATCTGGTATTCAAGTTTTGATAGATAGAAATCAGATTTGCAAGCTTAAATGGATTTTAAGGGAGTGTTTGGAACTAGCAGTACTAACTTTAAGTTAGTACTGTTAGTGTCCTTGTGGTAAAATTGTTGGATTTAATCTCTTAAAGTTATTTGTTTGTGTAGGTTTTATAAGTTAGGTTAGATTAATCAAAGTTTTTCATAGGTTAATAACTATTTCATTTCATAAAAACTCTTAAAAAACACCAAAAATACTATTTTCGCTTATAGCTTATGGATTTTGCTTATTGGTTAGTCTAAATTTGCTTAATAGGGTTCATTTTAGCTTATTATAATCTGGATTTCAAATTCCAATCATTAGGGTTCATTTTCATAAGTTGTTTGAGTTTTAATAAAAATAAAGGAGTGTTTGGTTTAGTTTAGTTTGACCTTAAAAAGTCAAAGTAATTTGGTTTTTACACTTTGGTCAGCTTGGATTTCATAATTCATTAAGTTTTGTTAAAGTTTGATAGGTTAGTTTGTGTTTAAAATCATTTTGAAGTGCAATTTCTTAAATTTTGCACCAGGGGAGATTATATCCTAAAGATAGATAGATAATTTTGATCCAAGCTTTTCTAAGCTTGGATTTTGTTTGTTAAGTTTTCATTCACACTCATTTGGAGTGTCCATTGCAAGTTTGACCCATAAGGTCACCTGCAATTTGGGTTTTACCCATTTACCTAGTGCATCAGATAGGTAAACTTGCAGTCATACTGCAGTCTCTCTTTAATCTCATTTAGATTAGCTTTAGTAGGTTTTATTAGTTACAATTAAGTAGGTTTGAAGTTTACATATAGGTAAAGTTAGATTGAAACTTGCTTTTCATATTCTAGCTTATTATATAGGGTAAAATAGCTTTTAAAGTTCAATAAAATTTTGAAAAGAGCCAAAAACAGTAGTAAGTAAGATTTAGCTTCTAATTTTAGAAGTTTAGCTTATAGGATTAGTTTTTATGAATCAGATTTATAACTTATAAGTAGTTTGTTAAGTTTTCAAAAGCGTAGCTTCTGAAGTAGCTTATTGTGCTTTCTAGCTTAATTGATTTTTGAGCTTTTAGAGTAATTTCCTGAGTTTGGTATTTAGACCATTAGATTCAGTTAGCTTTTAGTATAGTTAGGTAAATTAGCTTATTAGACTTAGCTTCTAGACATTACAAGCTTTCAGTAACAGCTTTTGGTTTTGAATTTAGTGCTTATTTGAGATCTTTGTGCCTTTTTGAGTGAAACTTAGCTTTTTAGCTTTCAAAAGCCAACTTTCTGTAACAGTCTACTTCTCAAGCTGTTTGAGAGCTTATTTTTTAGTTTGAGCTTATAGTGTCTTTGTTAAAGTTGCTTAAAAATGATTAATCTACAACTTTTGTTCTTTGAGTTTTTCAAAATAAAAAAAAGGGAAAGTGGAAATCGGGGGTGAGCCAGACTCGAACCCCCGACCTCAACACTTTCAACCCTTTTATAACACACACACCACACTCACTACCACTGCGCCTTGGGTCTTTTTCGTTATAACCTTGCAACATTAATTCTTTATACACGTTTTAGCCTTATAAGCTTAATATGCTGTTTCAGCTTATTTCGTGGCTTATTTGATAAGCTGTGTTTATAAGTTTATTTTTCCTAGGTTCTAATTAGTATAAGCTATTTTTTGTATTTTTTTTAGAATTTTTATAGATGGTTTAGTATTTTTAAACATTTATTTTCATTAAATACTTTAAAAAATCATAAAAAAGAGAAAAATAATCAAAAAAATATAAATCTTTTTTAGAAAATTTTCTTTTATCATAAAGATTATAGGAAAATTAGTTTTGCTTTCGTAGGGTCTAATTTACAAAATTTCGAATTTTAAAGAACGGGATTTGTTCCCGTTCTCGTTTTTCATGTTTTAAAGCTCATTTCAACTCAGTTTTTGTTCTAGTTTTCTTTAAATTTACTTTTTAGTCAGTTAGAGTCTATTTAAAAAAAATCAATTTAGGTTTAATTTGGAAATTTAGGGTTTTTGGCCTCCGTTTAGGGTTTCCGTTTCACGTTTTTAGTTAAAGTTTGATTTCCCGTTATTTGTTTTCGTGCTTAATTGTTATCATTTGTTTATTTAAAATTTTAAAAGTAGATAATCAAATCAATCTTTGTCTTCAATTCATATCATTGTCGAAACATCAAACGTGGTTTCAATTTCACAAATCGTTGGGGGATAACGACCCGGGAATCATACTTCCCGGTTTATATACGTATTTTATTATATATATTTGTGAAGATTTTCCTTTTTACCTCTGTCCTCAAGGGTAAATTGGTAATTTTCCATCATATTATATATTTTATTATTACGTGTGTTGGTTTTAACGAATCAATTTTTGGCGCCGTTGCCGGGGATTTGTGATTAAAATTCTCTCGTTTGAAGTTTGTTGATCGTGATTTGAAGACCCTTTTATTTTTGAAAGTTTTGATTTTGTTAAAAAAAATCAAAAATATAAAAATTGTCCATAAAAAAACAAAGTTGGTAAAAGAACACCAACAAATAATACCTTCAATTGAGGTATTATCCATTAGTAAGTTCCCAACTAAAAGATTTAAAAACTTGTCATTTACGAAATACGGCTCACCTTAAAAAGTAAAATTTTTAAGAGCTACCGTGAAGTAAATTTGATTATTTGGTTTAAGTTGTCTTCTCGTTATCCGTTAATTTAGTTTGTTTAAAAAAAATAAAAAAAATAAAAAAAATAATAATAATAAATTAGTTAAAATTTTCTTTTTCTAATTTGTGCATGCGCGCTCGTTCTTAAACCCGCAACCGTAACCGTCAACAACAAGCCCAACCGGCTGTTATTCAACCATTTCATTTAGAAGAACCTTTTGTTAATCCTCCCGTAGTTCCGATGGCTGATAACCGGACTATGACACAATTGCTCCAAGCACCCACCGAGGGGTACGAGGATGCAATTGTAAT
>BQNB010081893.1:1097-29487 GCA_026074375.1 Tanacetum coccineum
ACAGGTTGAGACATTACAGTTTGAAGACACAAGACGGTTGCACAAACTAAAAGGTTTTGAAGGTTGCTGGTTTTGGTAGTCATTTTAAGCAAGAAACTAAGAAGCAGCAGGTATTGATGTCGAGGTACCAGGTTTGGGTAAAAATTCATACTGCTTAGGGCACGATTACATGTTAATGCTGTTTGTTTACAATAGTACTGCTTATATTCACTTACTGCTGCCAACGCAAACTAAGAAGGGTATTAATGCTGCTCGTTTATAAACTTAATACTACTAATTATAAGTTTGTGCTGCATAAAGTTTACATTAGTGCTGCTCATACTTATTTTTGAAGCTAAGGTTAACGAGAAGTTTGGATTGGATTTGGTTTGACCGTGATCTATTGATATTAACTCTAATCGTTGAATAAGAAGGGTTATTGGTTGTGAGTTTATGGTCGTCATGGGACAAGCAGATGGTGTTTGTGATGTTAATTTGGAAGCTATGTAAGCATATATATCTCATTAGTACTGCTTCCTTTATGATTAGTACTGCTGGCAATGAATAGTTAATACTGCCAGTTGTATTATTAGTACTATTCGTATATTGGGCCCAAGGTGCTGTTTAATATGGTTTGATTATTTGGGCTCAATAGAATTTGTGCTGCCAACGTACTGCTACTCTTCGTTTCAACTGACATGGTTTAAACAAGTTGCTCATTATTATGTTTCGACTGCTAGCGTTAAAAGCAGTGAGGTTAATACTGCTCGGGATTATTGTTTATACTACTAGCTATGTTCGATGTTGGACAACAGACGCATTTGGATCTCAGATAGAACTGTTTTTAACAACAATTTATTCTTAATTATTTATGGCTCGTTTTGGATTTATTGAAAAGGTGATTACGAAGAAAATTGAATATTGCTTATTTGATGTTGTAGTTGAGTTTTTCGGATGCGTAGTCTTATCATATCTCAAATGGCTTACAACATTTGGAGGTAACTTGTTCGTGCTTACAACGGTGTGATGAAGACTTGTCAAAATCTAGCAAAGGTGTGTGATTTTTCTTATGGTGCTCTGACTTGTAGATTTCTTACTATATATATATATATATATATATATAAAATAATATATATATATATATATATATATATTAAATAAATATAATATATATATATATATATAATATATATAAAAATATATAAATAAGTAGTCCCCAAAATTTTTAATAATAAAAATCCAAGAGGCTATTTATAAAAGAAAATTTCTTTATACTACATAAGTAAAATAATCCCAACAAACCTATTACCCCGGTCGTTTCCTGACGATGTGTAGAATTTTGTGAAAAATTGTGATTAAGTTTGATGAATTGCTGTTTTGAATATCAATATATGATTTGGATTCTCTTTCATAACTAAAATGGCAAAAACAAGTAAAGGCACACTAAAAACGAAAGCAATTAAGGCTAAAACACTAAAAACGATAACGGGATTCAAAACCCATTCTTAAAAAAAAACAATTCTAAAATTTTAACCCTACAAATGAAAATTTAATTTTTTATAATCCTAGACGATAAAGAAAATTTTCTAAAAAAGAATTATATTTTTTTGACTTTTATTTAATTTATTATGAATTAAAAACAAAAATATTAAAAATACTAAACTAATTATAAAAAATCTAAAAAAATTACGAAAAGTACTTTGAAGAAGGCTAATCCTATGAAAAATAAAACGGGGCCAACAGCTTATCTCAATAAGCTGTTAATAAGCAAAAAGGGGCTTAAAGCTAAAACTGGTTAAAAGGGGTTATAAATTAAATGTGGAGAAGTATAACAGGTGAAAGACCCAAGGGCAGATGGTTGTGTGTGGTGGTGTTAAAATGCTTGGTAGAGGTTGTGGAGGTCACGGGTTCGAGCCTTGCTCACCCATGACTTCCCAATTTCCCAAGTATTTTTATTTTGAAAAAAATTTGAAACAACTTTTTAGATAAGCTAAAAATAAGGACTTTTTATGAAATGACTTTGTATACAAACCTAAAATAAGCTGGAAATAAGCTAATGAAAAAGTGACAGTTTTGCTTTTTAAACTAAGTGTCTTATCAAGCTAAAACTATTAGGACCTTTGGACTAATTAAGCAACTAGAAAAGCAAATAAGCTGAAAAAGACTTAAAACTAACTCTAATAAGCACTTCAGACTATAAATAAGCAAATAAAATAGAATTAAGTTAACTAAAAATGACAGTTTTGGTTAAAGGCTAAAAAAGGCTAAAAGGCTAAACTGTTGGCCTTTTTTAGACTTAATAAGCTAATGAAAAAGAAAATAAGCTAACAACAGACAATAAGATTGACCTAATAAGCACTATGGAACAAAAATAAGCAAATAAAATGAGCTAAACTAAGCTTAAACTGACAGATTCATTTAACAAACTTTTATACTTAAAATCCTAAACTAAAAGTGTTAATAAGCTTAAATAAGCTCTAATCTAAACTAAATAAGCTAACAACACTTAAACCTATCATAATAAGCAAATTTGAACACAACTAAAGCAAATCCAATAAGCCAATAAGCTCAGAAAAGCAAATACGCAACTATGGCCAAAAACTACTAAAACAGCCCACAAGGGCACTTTCTGGATCCTTATGGCTTTTTGACTTATAGCACTAAAAATCTTATACAATAAGCTATCTAAATCATCAATCAGAAAACATTTTGAAATTCAAATAAGCTGTTTAGAAGGCTTATGAAAGAGGCTATTACTCTCAGTAGCTGCTGATTTTTTTTAGTTTTTGAAAAGACAAAAGGCAAAGTTCAAACCTAATTTTAAGCTAGTAAAATAAGTTTAGACTACAAAATAAGCTGAAACAAATAAAGCTTATACACCAAAGAGCTTACGCTATGAGCTTTAAATCCTAAATCTAACATTAACTGACCTAAATTTTGAGATTAAAAATGGCTTTTTAAACTTTGAAATTACACTTGAAAACTTTGACAGTTTTAACTCAAAACTCAAATGACAAATTCCTACTTAAACTTACTAAATTCTACTGCATTTAGACTCTAAAATAAGTGAGAAAACAATAGTTATAAGCTCCTAATCAAAACCTAAGCAAATAAGCTAAATTAAAAAGCTTAAAACACCACAGATTCAAAGTACATATACAAAACTCCTTAAAACTTGATTTTAATCTTTAAAAACTTTTTAAACTGATTAAGACAACTTAAATTGTTGAAGTTAGCTTAATGACCCAAAAAAAAAAAATAACCGAGCCAAAACTCGTCTTGACAAGGTCATATGGACTCATTTTGGCCTACACTACTCTATTATCCCATAACACTCCTTTAAGTTTTCAAAATCTGTGTTTTGTAAGATTAGTTTAAACTGATTTTTTAAGCTAAAAACGATTATGAAAAAAAACCAGATATACTTCCAACATGCCCATATTAAATTAAGCACCTTTAAGCAATTAAAATCATTAAGAACATACAGGCAAATCAATAAGCCTGCACGTATAAAATAGCTAACAGATTTTAATATTAAGCAACATTAAAGGGCTTTCCTATACCTAAATTTAGGCAGTTTAGATGTTTAGTTTTTAAGAAGAAAAAAATCTATTGAGCAATGACCATATAAAACTTGAAGGGGAAAGAAAAAAAAAACAAAAATACAAATGTAAGCAACTCATGGACACCAATTAGAATAAACTAAGCAAAAATTAACAGGGCAAGAAGCAAATAAATAAGCATTTGCAGTCTTTTTTAAGATAAATTGAAAATAAAGATACTTACAAAATAGCCCTTTTTGCTACCAAAACAGGTGGCAAAGAAAAATCAAGCTTACAATAACGCTTATCTTATGCATCTAGGCTTGTCTCTCAAAGACTAGCTAGTGAGTGAAACCATAATAAAGCCCATCCAGGTTGTATCATCTCATTTTTTTAGCTCTTTTCTTGAGCTTGATTTTTTGGATAAACATGATCCTTCTAAAATTATAAGTTATGGGAAAAAAAAATAAAAAGAAACAATAATCTTATTGTACTTAACGTTTAACATCTTAAGTATGATGTTATAAATAGAGCCTCCGTTTTGGGTGAGCTTATTAGAATACGTTTTTTTTTTTTTTTATTTTTTTTTTTAAAGCACAGCAGAAAGTACTAACTTAATTTTATTAAAAACAATCGTAATTTCTATAAACACTCCTTGAATTTCCTCTAATTAAACTTAAAATATGAGTTCAAAGGTTTTTTTTAAAAAAAGAAATGTCAATAAGCTAAATTAATACATAATATAAAGCTGAAAAATAAAATTTCGTGAAAAAACTAGATGCCTTTCAAGGCCTACAATGAGATACCTAGTGTATAAACGAAAATTAGGTATTTTTGGGTTCTTCAAGGTTGTTGTTCTTTTATGAGTGCAGAAGGCAAGCTTCATTGTGTGGTTTGACTTCTTTTTTGTCGATGATGTAGTGAGTCAATAATCTCAACCTCTCTAGCCTTCTAATTTTGAGGTTCTCCAAGCGTCTTTGGATCTACCCCTTTGATTTTTTGGTCTCCGTATCATTGAACGATTGAGGTTGTTTAGGTGTTTTGTTTAGGATTGCCAACTTTGGATTTGTTGGTTTATGGAATAGGGGTTATTAAGGTGGGAGATGGCTGTTTTTGTCTACTGGTTGTAGGGTAACAGTTTGGGGGAATGAAGATATATAGTTGTTAATAGGTTTTGGCAGGGATAAAATGGCTGCTTCGTATGTTTGTTTGTGTTGTGTTTTTAGTTTAACGGCCTGTGGTTTTCCGTTTCTGTTTTAAGGTGAAAAGGTTGTTTTTTGTATGCTTTGGCGGCTTTGGTTTGAGTACGGTTGTAAGGTTTGGGTTTTGTTTTTTTTTGTAAAATAGGTTAAATAGCATTGGGCCATTTTAAACTTATATACAAAGTGGTCTCTTTTATATACTTTATAATAGGCTACCCAGCCCCATTTCGAATGGGTACAGGTTGGCCCATGTTTAGATTTCTTCGGGAATTGGGATTCGTCTTTAAACTTGTTGACTTTTTTTTCGACTTTGACTTTGGAGTCCTTTTTCATCACTTTTCATAACGTGCTCGGTTTTGTCCGTTTTGGCTTGATTTTGTGTCCTTTAGTGAATATCCGGTATTTGACACTTATTAAAATCACGCAAATAACACACAAATACAATGTTTTGTTGGTATTTTTGGTTCATTTTTGGCAAGTTTTTTTAGGTAATTAAAGGTTTGTGTATTGTAGCTCTTACCAAAATCTCCCATCTAAGATATTGCCGAGTTGTCCTCACGCAATGATGTATGCTATATTAATTTAAATAAAACATCCTTAGGGAAAACCAAGAAAAGAAAAAAGAAATCTTAATTCACCCTTGGGACTAATTGGCCTTGAAAAAAGTAGCGAAGAGTTCATCAAAGGGAAGGAATTTAAAGACTCATAAGTTTTTAAAAAGCCCCCGGTTTTGACCCATTTTTTAACTATTCACACTATTCCCACACATATTTTTGTATATTTTTTTCTCTTTTTCTCATTTTTTTTATACTTTTTTTCTTTTTAGCAATAACTAGAATGTCTAGGACTTTCGTGATTTTCATAATCTTTTAGGGTCCACAGAATAAGTTGCATTCAAGTCCTATAAAGGCCAAATAAAAAAATGGATAAATATAATATTCTGGTCCCGACTTTGTCACTAGTACAAACCCAATGCTCAAAAAAATGAATATCACCGTTAATTTAAGTTAAGGATGCTAACACTATTACCAACTGGGCCTCTGGTCTAATGGTATGGATAGGGTGGTTTGTACTGTAACACCCCTAAAATTGGCTTACTGCGGTATTTATGAGTGCAGGGGGCGTGCGTGTACTTGATGTTCTAACAACAAGTATATATAGATGACTGACCATTTTAAAGAGTCGTAATTAAAAAAGTAACAAGACGACATATACCTTTGATTTTAAAAAAAGTAAATATCTGTTACAAATAAAGCTCGCGAAAGTTTTTAAATTGTTCGACATTAATAGTACAAACGATTCTTCGAGTTTGGTTTACCTTTAACAAAGCCCCCCCTTGACTTTCAAACACCTTAGGTCTATCATAGGATATGATGTTCAATAATGTGTGTGTATGGTTTTCTTAAATCAAACTAATGGATTTTGTAATAAAGGGGAGGTGTTTGAGGACGTGGGGGTTTTTTTAAACTTAAAGAAGGAGAGAAATTTTCGATTTTTTTGCTAAGTGTTGAAGGATTTGTTTTTCTCTTTTGGTATACTTGACTTATATGCTTGACATGACTAGTAAAAAAGTGCACTTTGAAAGATTGAGACAAGATGAGGGAAATCTAGGAATAAAGTCCTAAGGATCATGGTTCATGGTATTGGGTTTTTTGCTTTGTTAAAAGCTCATTATATTTAGTTGAGGAAGTACATTGGATATGTGTTAAGATTTTTGAAAATATTTATTGTATCCACATAGCACAAGCCGGCAATTGGTAGTATTTTACATATATATTTTTGTAAACTTCTTAGGTATTGGGTATAAATAAAGGGTATTTGTTGATGCGTAATATATAAAAGTTTTGGTGGCTTTCGGGGAATGCCTTCTAATAGTTTATTTTGTCGTGAAACGTTAATCACTTTTTTTACGCAACAATAAAAATACAATGAACATAAGTTACTAATTATCCTCAAAAATATTACTTCTTATCTACTTGCCACTGATGTTAAACATTTAATGTTTGTTTGCCTCTGTTCCCCGTTTACTTTGAACGATAATAATTTTTAAGCTTACCGCGATGTAATTAACGCTTTTTTTTTTTTTAAAATTACATAGCAAAAACGGCTTGGTACCAGTTGTTTTTTGTTTTGTACAGCATCTCCTTAAAATAAAATAACGAAACCTATTGGGTCGTCGCACATAGGACCCTTAAAAACTGGGCGAAAGGGTGGTGGGTTTCGCGGTGGTTTGTTATAGTTCTTCCTCACGTTAAACAGCCTTCGTCCTCTATGCTCTACATGCGGGGGCACCTTGGACGGGACGGTGTTCGGGTGGGTCTGGTGAAGACGGGTTGGTGGATCAGTTTCTTATTGAATTGATCTTCACTCGCCCCACGTGAACTCAGGGACCTCTCCTGCTGTGTACCGAACCTTGAAAATTTGGGTTATACACGGCTTTTCCCCAAATGTATTGACCTGCACGATCTATAATCTCATAAAAGGTTCCTAACCAGAAAATGAAGGCTTGGTCATCAAGTGTAAGTCGTCCAACGGAACGGCTTATAGGTTCTTCGGCATATGCACTTTTTGAAATTTTGACACCTGGAAGAGTATTGTGAACATCTGCTCCGCGCCTCCGGAAGCTCTTGCTTGTAAGCAACTGATCCAACCCTTTCTCTCACCTTGAAAGGTAACATTCTAGGTTTAACTCCCTCGTTTGCCAAAAAACGTTACAAACCCACTTTCCAAGGTGAAAAACCTTAAAGCTAACCACTTATCCCAATTTGAAATTTCCATTGGTTTTCGCTCTCTTAAGCTTAAAGTTGCCTGATTCTCTGTCTTGACGATCAGAGAGCAGCTCTTGAAATACCTCTGCTGATCCCTGGAAAAAATCTTCTTGGGGTGTTCTTGCACTTTTCTTTTGGACCAGGTGAGTTGAACCTCTCAGATTGTCAGCCCAACCAAACAGTCACTTCCGAGTATAACGTCAATACATTTTTTTCTACCATAAACATGTGCTTCGAATTGGTGTTGTGCCTTAAATGCTAGCATTGATAGCTATTGTTTATCATGAAAATTCCGAACTAAACAGGCAACTGTTTTAAACCAACCTTTTCCATAAGTCGCATCATACGCAAGCACATAGAATATCTCGAAGAGTTTAGAATGGTCCTTCGATCTGTCCGTCGGTATCTGCATGATCGCCGTTATATGGGCAAAAGCTACAGTCACCATAAAGCTTTTGAAAGTGACATCTAAACATGCGAATGAGAACCGAGTATGTTCCGTATCACTAATAAGTGAAGACGGGAAGGGATTCCATGTACTCACGTGACTAACCTCCTTTAGGTTCATCTTGCCAGTTTCTCTTGGAGATCAGGTTTATCTCCTCGGTTCAAGGTTGCAGATTGTGAGTCAATCAAACAATCACCCAAATGGCTATACGTAACCCTTGCGACGACCTTTAGGAAAGCTTTGTGACAAAACTTTAGTGATGTTAATCCCAATTTCAATTGAGGTATTTCTGGTTTGTTTTGTACCAACAATCCTGGGTAGTGTCTTTGATGTTCTGCTTGGACCTTAGAATAGGTCAGGCAACTTTTGCTACTTTGTGGTTTGCTAATCTTAGATGGGCGGCTGAATTTGGATATGTTTATCTTTGCTTTCTTTTTAGGCCTCCAGGCCACAATATAGTGTCTTCATTCTTGGTACTATCTTATAAGATCCCGGCTATTGGACTATCAGTATTTTGATTTTGTTGAGACTCGTGCCATTGATCACCGGTCCTTAAATCTCCATACTCCAGGTACTCACCTACTGCCAGTGAGCATTGAGTTCCTTTACACTCGTGAGGGTGGGGGTTCCAACTTTTCAAGGTTTGAACTTTCACCGGATCCACTGTGAAATTTTCACAAAGCATACCTCCCAACATCTGTCATTCTTGGTTATTCTCCAGTTTCCTTTGCTGCTGTGCGGAGTATTCAAGATTTGCTAGGAAGATCCAAGCTTATAGTCATGACTAAGGCCTCGAAACTCCTTATTGGTTTGAAGTTCTTGCGTTCGGGCCCAAAGCATCAAGCAACCAATATTGGCCTTTCCCGTAGCAGTAAAAAGGGTTTAAATAAGAATCTTATAATCATAATCACTGCGGCAGACCAACTCTAACCAATCGACGTGGCTTTGCCTCCATGTTGCATACATCCTTCTGTTTATTGAATATGTGTGCTATACTCTTATGATCAGGAACACGTTATGTATACGACTTGGTTTTGTACAGATAGTTGCTCCAGATTTTGAGAGCGATAAACTTCTGCTCCAAGTTCTCAAACTCATGTGTCGTTATAATTGTTTCTCATTGTCATTTTTTTTTCTTCTGTTGGCGTGAGGCAATAAGCATTCATATGTATCCCTCCTTGCATCAGCACACATCGCCTAAACCTTTGATTCTGGAAGATCGTAGTATGCGTTAAAATCTTCACTTCTTTGGTAAATAATTTTTTTTAAAAAAAACAGAATTGGTTGCACTAAAACAAAATCTTCTGTTTCAATGTTTGACGGGTGCTTTGCTTCCTGTTTGTCGCATTAAAAAAAATTGACCTTACTTCTGAGTTAAGGGTAAGCTTGGTGTCATTGGTTTGGGCGATTTTTATTACATCTTCTCAATAATTCTTCTATAATACCCAGCAAATGACCGAAGAAGTGTATATAATAATCTTCTTGTTGGTGTCTTCCTTAGGGAGGACACCCAATCTTTTATGGTTTCGATCTTGGCGGGGGGCGGGATGGATCCATCTTGGAATGCCCTTCACTATTAAGGTCAGTGACCGTGAGGGAAAGAGAAATAGAAGAGGAAAGGAAAGAACATAGAAAGAAAAGGAAAGGGAAAGGGAAATTGCACTTTAGGGAAATCTAAAATTCACTTTTGGAGAACTAGCGAACAACTACTCCTTCTTAAGACAATTCTAGAATCGTCCCTAAGATGTTATATCAATGCTTTTCTTGTTCTTCGAGTATGAATTAGGTTATCGTCGGATAAATGTACAATCACATAATGTATCACTAGTTATTGGGCGTTGATACACTTCCGGTTCAGGAGGTCCTTTGAATGTCCGCGGGGGCGGTTGTCAAGCCAAATGGCTCACTTGGAACTCATAATGACCGTACCAGGATGTGCCTCGAATTCGTCTCTTGGGAATATCCTTCCCTCTTACTCTAAGTTGTGATAACCACTAGATCGCAAGAAGGTCTATCTTCAGAAATAATCACTGGATACCTTGGAGGTTGTTCAAATAATTGTCTTCCTTGGAAGTGGATACGATTCTTCACTTGTCAATTTGTGTCTTTCCTGGGTATCAATGAGCATCGGAATATGAATCCATCTTCTTCTTGACAAACAAAACCGGAGTCCCCAAGGTAGGAACTGGGCCTGTTAAACCGTTGTCGGAGACAAGTTCTTGCTGTTGCTCCGACTACTCCTTTCATCTAGAAGGCGCCAATCACGGTAAGGTGCCCGCTCGCGTTGCTACAGGTGCAAAAACCGGGTAATCAAATCTATTTGGAATTCCACTTGGACGAGTCAGAGGAAGACCCGATCAAGTCCTTAGGAAAATACTTCAAGAAAATCCAAAACGTTTTGGGTACTTTATCAAGTCACATTGTTGCTCTGACTTGTCTTCTGCCCGCATTAGTCAGTATACTTGTATGCCAAATGCTGGGACTCATTCCTTTAGCATATTAACTTCTCGCGTCTTCGCACACAGAGATGATGTTTAATTTGCGTCTCGTTGTGTTCCCGGCTACCTCCCGTTACCATGAAAGATCAAAGTTGCTCCTTCCCATGATAAGCGAAAGATCTTTATCCACAAAATAACAATTGACGTACCATGATATTTTGACAAAACCAGGTCGATGCCACGAGTATAAATCATTTATAAACTTACCATTCCTATGGCATTAAATCGTGGTGAAAGGGTGGTTCAGGAAAATTTAGAGTGTCAATCTTCCGAATGATAGTATTAACGCCCAAATAATTCGCTAACCTTTCAACTAGTTCTAGGCATCATAATCATGGTCTAAGACAGTCGGTGTGATATCATATTTGAGAAGCCTAATTGCAGTGGTTACATACTTGTCTTATTCAGGCAACATGTATCAATAAAATAAGTTGCATAAACGGTTGTTAAGGAGGAACGTACTGTGTAACGACGTTCTGTCGGGCTTTTGTCCCACCCTCAACCCCATCCCTCCATGCATTTGCTGTGTGGACTCGACAAGCATACACCTGTTGCTTGAGCACATTTCTAGTCTCTCCTAACTTGGTTTTACTCATCGGTTTGGTTTGTGGATTTGTTGTTTGGGATTGTTGGTGTTTTTTTGTGCTTGTTGTTTTGCTATTTGGACAATACCTTCATGAAAATGTCATTCTGTGCCCACCCGGCACTCATGGACTATAGGTGGTAGACGTCTGAACCATTCCCTAAGGAGTTAAGGACCCCTCTAGTTGTTGGCAACATTGGAGAATTTGTAGTGAGTGCTCTTACAGTCACGAGCAAATCGTGGCTTAACCCAAACCCTTGTTACCAGTAGCATTGTAGCATCTTGTGGAGAGTTGCGTGGTGAACCATAGACCTTTCTATGGTTGGATAATTTATTGGCATTTGGGGACCCTCATGAGGTTTTGGTTGGGTTTTAGATCCTCCGTTACGGTTTCCGTATCTTCCAGATGCTGCAAGTGCCGCGTTATATCGTAACAAGCAAAGGCTTTGCAGCGCAAGCTAAAGAGGGGTATTTACTAAAGCGTGGTCACATTTGCCCATCTTATGCCTCCTTTTTGCCTTTTTTGATGGCATATTGTGCTGTTGTTTGTTCTTTGCTATTGTTGTTTTGGTTTCTTTTGTTTTTTGTTTGCTTTTGTATCCGGGGGGGGAAGTAAGGGGGGATAAGTTAGGGTACCAAGTGTGTCTTTTAAACTTACTCTTGTTGGCTGCTGTCTTTCAGCATAGAGTTTATGGATTTTCTTATCCATTTTAGCTCAGTTGCCATTTTTCTAGTGGCCTGTCGGCCACCATCTCCATTTGGTTTTTGGTTTCGATGCCACAAAAAATTGCAACAAACACTACTTGATGATTGAATCAATGTCGGGAACCCAAACCGACATACTTTCAACTCTTATCAGACTCTTCTGGACACATTAAAACACACAGCAAAGCCAGTCTAGGAAACGTGTGTTTTGGTGTTTGTTACCTTGTTCACAAGCGGTTCAGGTTACCTATGTTCTTCCAAATTCATATTAATCAGCCGCTACTATGCGTCTTCATCTCATTTTTCTCGAGCATACTTGTCATGCCATTTTCCTTTTTGTTCATGTCCAATAGTCATCACATAAGAGGCATCAAGCATCTATCATGACCAAAACAATCCAAACGTGGGAATTCCACACGTCAGCAGCACCTGCTAAAAGAGTTCATGTAGAACTTGTTCTGATTCTCCGCGAGCAGTGGTTTATGTGAAACACTGTTTCCATTTCTTTCAAACCATTTTGAGTTTAGGTTCAGTAACTCCCCCTTCAAGTACCTTTGTAATACAGAGGTTGACGATTCATAATAGTCTATGGTTAAGTCATTCCGAGCAACGCGTTCTGTCCTACTTGCAACCGTTCTGAAAAGTATGGCTGTCATCGCCAGTCTGTTTGCATCACAGGTGCGGCCAGTGACAATTGTGTGGACACCTTGTCAAATCATTGACTTCTTAAAGAGGCCCCCCACACACCTCTGGCATTGGGTGACTGATGTGGTAGTAGTTTGTTAGTTCTAGGGCTGTTAGCTCCCTCGTGGTTCTTTTCGGTATCCATTTTTTCTTCAATCACAAAAAGTATAACACCCATTAGATTTCATAAAAATCTTAACCATGGTATATGACATTTATACATAAGTTAAGATAAACAATTTCACAACCCACAGTGAAATATTTAACTGTGAACTGAGGTTCAACAATTGTATAGATAAATCACTCATTCATTCATACACAAATTCGATTACAACAAATACTTATTACATTCCTGACGTTAATACCACACATTCTATATATACTATGGAAAACATTACAGGATTTCTGATACAGAAATGAAATACAAATCCTTACTACCGTGCTAGCTGGGTATAAAACCATAATACTTAGCCAGCTCATCAAAAGATAGCTATCGATTAAACATAATACCTAGCGAGCCCCTACTAGCCAGGAGGGTCACCCGTATAATACTTGGAGGGTTCTGTTCAAAACAACTAGCCTTAACATATCTTTATGAACTTCTACTGGCCCTTCTCCGGTTTGCAACTTGTTGTGTGGACCTCCAATGGGTCACTGCTGTCCTACTACTGTGCTGTCACCTAATCCCTGTAGAGTGGTCACTTTGTCCCTTTGTACTGCCTGCATCAATATAAATGTCCTGCACACAAACAGTTCCTGCGGTTACGGTTAAATGTTAGTAATGCGCAATCTCTTGCCTTTGCTTCATTGTGGTCTGCCTTGTAGATCTCTGAGGTTACAATCTTGACTCCTACGATGTCAGCTGCCTACAGCTGCGAGTTCACTGTCTAATGACTCAATATCTATAGAGCGTAAATACCATAATCTCATAACATGCCATATTAGCTAACCTCCAATGGAGCTCACCATGCCTCTACGGAAAAAAAAATCCAGAACCTCCTGATCTATAGTAGTTGCATCTTATAGTGGTATGACTTTCATCAACCATGTCTCAACTCTCTGTTTATTTCTGGGTTCTGCCTACCTGGTGTATCCTATTTCACACCATAGATTGTCTGGGTGTCCTGCTCCTGAACTTCAGCCGCTCAGTCACCCTAGTGTTGTCCCCCTCAAGGGTTGTCAGTGCGAATCCTCAGTAGCATCTCTCGGGTTCTAACCAAGATTCGCTAATCCCATATATTGACCTCTCGGCTCTTGTCGACTAATCTCAGGCATTCTTAGTATGATAAAACCATAGTCTGCCCTACGACTTTCCAGGTCGGTCTAGCTTTGGTGCGTGGCGCAGTACAGGAGCTGAACTCCTCTCCCACCTGCTTCTCTACCAAGATCAATTACCTAATCTCTTTAGAGACTATGGTGCGGTAGTGTAATCTCGGGTCTGTCTGCCCTGCGGTCAGAAGATAGTAACTGCAAAGGTGGTGATGAAGTAGGTAGTGGGTATGCAGATTTAGGTTAATAAGATGCTGGGTGTGATTGCGAGGAATGGGAAGATGGTATTTGTGGTAATGAAGATGATAGTGGCGAGTAAGTGGTGATGGTGGTGGATTGTTTAGGCAAGAAGTCGCTTACCTCTTCCCTAGGAGGAAGTGATATGGATGGCTCATCCCGGATAGATATCCTGGCAGTCATACGGTGTACAGGTGGGACAGAGTCGGCCGGAGCTGAGTGCTCCTCCTCCTCATCCTCGTCCTCGTCCTCATCATCGGCATCATCTTTGGAAGGCTCCTCCTCCTCATCATCATCATCATGGTCAGCGGGATAGTCATATGGATCTTCCTCTGGATCCTCATCATCATCAGCCTCCGGCTCCTCCTCCGGATCAGACTCAGGAACATATCCTGGTGAATCTGCAGTGGGTGATTTCTTACGCAGCAGCAGGCAGTGGTGCTCATCGGCTTGGGTGTATTGAGTATACTCATCCTCCAGTGGCATGTACTTAGTGTACATCGGTCAAGAACCAAAGTCCAGTGGGTGGTTGGGGTGGGGTGATTGCGGCCTCTTCGGGGGGGCCATGCAGTGTAGTATGAAATGGTGGTGCCTGTATAAGCAGCCACTATTTAGCTTAATCATTTGTTTTTAGGTTTTTAGCACTTGGATGGCATTTGGAGGAAATACATGTGACTTGGGCTCATTTGGAGAAGAAACGGACAAGATTACGGACCTACACCAAATCTCTTGAAGAATCATGTTCACATAGCGTGAAGACGACGGCGCAGGCATAAAATGACGCTGTCGTGATCTATCTAGTGACGACGTCGGAAATCTAGCGACGGCGTCAGGACGTGGCCGACTTAAAGAGGATCTAGAATCATTAACGTGGCGACGGCTTCAGGACTTCAAAGTGACGCTGTCGCAGCGATTTTTCTATATATATTAAACCGAAATTAGGGTTTTTAGGTGTGTAACTTTGTATAACTTTTGGGAGACGAACCCTAGTCATTCTATGTAACACCCCCAAAATGGCTCGCAGCGGAATATGAGTCAGGGGGCGTGTTACTTCATAGATCAACAACACAAGATATATATAGGACGACCATTAAAAGTCGTAAAAACGGATACATTAGATTTTAGCAAATATCTGTTACAAAAAGCCCGAAGCTTAACTTGTTCGACATTAATAGTACAAAGATACTAGTTCATAACACATTTTCCCAAAAAAAACATATGCAACCAAATCTTTAGCATGAAATCCTAAAACATATAATCACCAATGTATCCCAGCACCTCGTGCCTATTGACCTCCTGAAAAACATTGCTTTAAAACGTCAACAATAATGTTGGTGAATTCATAGGTTTAATAAATCGTATAATGCAGGACCACAAGATCACCCATTTGTATGATAATGCAACAGATGCAGACATCACATAAATGCAATTACGTTCGCCCTAAGCTCATGACACTGAAGCTCGACAATATATTTCAATGTAAAATTGCCCACAATGCCCGTATGGATGTTCTAACTCGCAACATCCCCAGTTCGACATGGTATACGTTCGTTATCCGGCATACCGGCAGTGTGAGCATGACTCACCCGAACGGGGAGGTCAATCCCAAATAGATCTATTCATAACATTCACGCTTACCCTCCAGGTAATTAACCAGTTCATGATAATGGGCTCAACTTAGGTTATCGCTACTTAGGCAACACGTAATCATAATATAAAATTTACCACTTGTGTCCAAAGTATAAAACATCGCATGTTTCTCACCCCAAAAACTTATAAATCAAAATCATTTAAAACATGGGGCTATGAACTCACCTTGAGTTCCGTATATCAAATAATTCACAGACAATGCGTCACGGTAACAACCGAAAGCAACCTAATCAAACATAGGTCGTATAAGCACTACGCATTTCAAATAACTACTACCATATATAATTCTATATAGCTACATCACCATCTAATCGCGTTTGTAAAATCATATTTATAAAGTTAAAACGTTTATAAATATACCTTTAGTGAAAATGACCTAACTTTCATGTTTCAAGTCTGTTTCTTGCGTTTCTTATGTCCACGCTTTCGTATTAAGACGATGTATCAAAATATGACATTTTTAGGTTTTGCGTCCACTGATGAACAGTACTTTTACTGTTCACATCAGTTATAAATTTATTTATATAAATTTAGTAATCGTAAAAACCCGTAAATGTAATAACTTATTCGTTTTAAACCCGATTTTAGCGATTCATTCGAGCACGTCTTTGTAATTAATAGGAGTATCAAAATTATCATATTTTATAATTTTGGGTATGCTGATGAATAGTAATTTTTACTGTTCATAGTTTATAAAATTACTTTTATAAACTTTAATTATCGTAAACGCCGTATTTTATTCGTTTTAGCTCCGTTTTTAGTGATTCTTTCGAGCACGTTCTCGTAATTGAAATCTATATTTATTTATGAGGTTTAAAAATATAAATATTCCTGAGATGAACAGTAACTTTTATAAAAATAGTTTTATAAAAGTATTTTTATACCTTTTAAGTATATAAACTCACGAAATTCATAACTTCTTCGTTATTAATTGTAAAATTACGATTCTTATCATTTTGGAATCTTAAAAATATGTAAAATATGTTAAAAATACTAAACCTCCTGTTTGTATACTTTTTATTACAAGTTTTTATAAAAATTATTTTATAAATCCGTAAATGTATATTTATCGTATCTTTTTCGTTATAGATCGGTTTTTCAAGTTCCTTATATGCTCGGAATCATCACGAGGTGTTCTATCTTTATAAAACATAATAGGGTTGTGTCAAAGTCGAACCAAAATAGTCCCTTTGTAATCAATAAATATACTTATTTATATAACTTGTTTTAGGTATTTTTCAACTTAGTTATTTACCACAAGTCCTTTATAACCATATATAGCATATGTCTTACATATAATAAGGTCCATATAGTGTCTAAGAGTCTATAGTATCAAGAGCACAAGTCATTGCAATACTTTCACTTGTAACTTATTAAGTAAACTTTAGAAACTCTAATATTGTATATACATTGTTTATACATATAACAACATGGTACAACACTTATACATCCATCTTAACATGATATAACCAACAACATACCATATGTAAAAGTGTACAAATCCATAATCACAAGTAAAAATATGTTTTACATGATTAAAAGCATCATAATGGTGATTTCACTACATAGAACTTATATACACATAAAATGATAAATGTAAAGACATAAAGGGTTTTAGGTAACCTTAATATGATGTGTGGTGATGAACAACAAGATCTACACACTTGTTTAGCAATAAAACCCTAGCTTGTAACTCTTGAAAACCCTAATTCAAGCCAAAACCTTAATCTTGCTTTTCTTGCTTAGATACTTGTAAACCTTTAGCCAACCCTTGCAAACACCTTAGGTTATCATAGGAAGGATGTATGAGTGCTTGTATGGTCTTAGAAAATCAAGCTATGGATTGTTATATTGGGGGTTTTTGAGCCGTGGGCTTCAAAGAAGAAAAAGGGAGAGATTTTGTGTTTTACACTTATACAAATGAGATGTGTGTGTTCTAGTTGCTAGTTACTTTCCTTATATACTTCTTGTAGCTAGATGTAATAAGGACTAGGTTCATAAAAGACATGATGAGGAAAACAAGGAAGAGTTGGTCATTTTTCCTAGTGAAAGTCTTGGTCTAGGTATGGGCTTTGCTTGCAAAAGTCATAAGGTTTAATGACAAGTGATGTACAAAAGACCAAGTTGAGATTTTTTGTGGACATGATCCCATGGATTTAAGTGTAAGAAGTGACTAATAATGTATTGTTGTATAAAAGAAAAAGAAATTTGCATGTATTACTTGATATGAAAAGTTGTAGTATTTATTTAAAGTGTATATACTTGCAAGTTGTAAAAGTTTTGATATTTCCTTTGTTATCCTAACTCCAAATCCGGACATGTCAACATATATGTGATAGTAGTTAGTAACTTTTAGGTATTGGGTATAAAAGTGGGTATTTGTTGAAGCGTAGAAAAGTTTTGGTGGTTCCGGGAATGCCTAAACGTATTTTATCGCGAAACGTAACCAATTTACGTAACCAATAAAAATAAAAATGAACAAAGTTAATAATTATCCTCCAAATAATTACTTAACACTTGCTTGATGTAAACGTTTAATTGTTTGATGCCCGTTTACATTGAACGATAATTTTTAGCTTACGCGATTTAACTTAACGCTTTAAAATTACAAGCAAACGCGTACAACACTAAAAATTAATAACGAACTTATTGACGTCGCAAATGACCCTAAAACACGGGGTGTTATAGTCTTCCCCCGTTAAACAAGCCTTGTCCTCAAGGCTTACAATGCGGCACTTGACGACGGTGCGGTCTTGGTGAAGAGGTGTGGATATTTCTTCTCGAATTGATCTTCACCCTCCACGTGAACTGACAGGACCTCCTCCTGATGCCATCGAACCTTGACAATTGGTACACGGCTTTTCCTCAACCGTGTGACCTCAAGATCCATAATCTCTATAGGTTCCTCAATAAACTGAAGCTTGTCATCAAAGTGTAGCCCATCCAACGGAACGGCTAAAGGTTCATCGGCATAGCACTTTTTCAGATTAGACACATGGAACGTATTGTGAACCCTGCTCAGCTCCTCCGGAAGCTCAAGCTTGTAGGCAACGGATCCAACCCTTTCTATCACCTTGAAAGGTCCGACATATCTGGGGTTTAACTTCCCCCGTTTGCCAAAACGTACAACCCCTTTCCAAGGTGAAACCTTAAGCATTACTGATCCTAATTTGAATCCCATTGCTTACCTTTAAATTCTGCATAACTCTTCTGACGATCACGAGCAGCTTGAAATCTTCTGCTTAGATCGAAAAATCTTTCTCGTAGTTATTTCTTGCACTATCTCTGGACCAGTGAGTTGAACCTCTCCGACTTCAGCCCAACAAACAGGTGAACGACATTTTCTACCATACAGTGCTTCGAATGGTGCTGCCTTAATGCTAGCATGATAGCTATTGTTATATGAAAATTCGACTAACGGCAAATGGTTAACCCAACCTTTTCCAAAGTCGATCACGCAAGCACGTAGCATATCCTCGAGAGTTTGAATGGTCCTCTCGCTCTGTCCGTCGGTCTCTAGATGATACGTTGTACTCATGGCCAAGTTAGTACCCAAAGCATTTGAATGACCTCACAAATGGTTGACGCGAACCGAGGGTCACGATGACAAATAATTGAGACAGGGATTCCATGTCTCGTGACTACCTCCTTTAGGTACATCCTTGCCAGTTTCTCTAGGGGATCAGTTTCTCTCATCGGTACAAAGATTGCAGACTTGGTGAGTCGATCAACAATCACCCAAATGGTATCGTAACCTTGCGACGACTTAGGAAGCTTTGTGACAAAATCCATAGTGATGTTGTCCCACTTCCATTGAGGTATTTCAAGTTGTACCAACAATCCCGATGGTCTTTGATATTCTCTTTGACTTAGCACAGGTCTGCACTTGCTAACATAGGTGGCGATGTTTGCTTTCATATTGGGCCACAATATAGTTTACTTCAAGTCATGGTACATCTTATCAGAACCTGATGACTAGAGTATTTTGATTTGTGGGACGCGTGGCATGATCACGGTCCTTAAAACTCCATAACCATGGTAACTCACCTCCCTGCCATTGAAGCAATAGAGTATTCATCCACACGGGGTTCCAACTTTTCCGTTCTGAACTTTTCCAGATCCTTTGAATTTTCAACCAGCATACCTCCAACATCTTCATTCTTGATATTCTCCGGTTTCCTTGCTTCAGTCTGAGCATTCAAGATTTGCTTAGGAAGATCCAAGCCAATAGTCATGACTAAGGCTCGAACTCTTAATGGTTTAATTTGTTCTTTCCTGCTCAAAGCATCAGCAACCACATTTGCCTTTCCCGGGTGATAACGAATCTCACAATCGTAATCACTGAGCAACTCTAACCAACGACGTTGCCTCATGTTCAACTCCTTCTGATTAAGAATATGTAGCAAACTCTTATGATCAGTGAACACTGTACACTTAGTTCTGTACAGATAGTGCCTCTAGATTTTGAGAGCGAACACTATTGCTCCAAGTTCCAAATCATGAGTCGTATAATTTTTCTCATGTATCTTCAGTTGGCGTGATGCATAAGCAATCACTTTATCCCTCTGCATCAGCACATCGCCTAAACCTTTGATGGAAGCATCGCAGTATGCGACAAAATCTTCACTTCCTTCTGGTAAAGCCAGAATTGGTGCACTACACAACTTTTGTTTCAATGTTTGAAACGCTGCTTCTTGTTTGTCGCCCCAAACAAACTTGACCTTCTTTTGAGTAAGCTCGGTCATTGGTTTGGCATCTTCGAAAAACCTCAATAAATCTACTATATACCCAGCAAGACCCTAATAAGAGGCGAATCTCCGTTGGTGACTAAGACACCCAGCCCTTAAGGATTCGATCTTAGCTGGATCCACAAAAGAATCCTTCACTATTAATCACGTAACCGAGAATAGCCCTTAGGATCCAAAATTCACATTTGAGAACTTAGCGTATAAAACTTTCCCCCACCCCCTTTTTTATTTTTTCCCCCCCCCCCCCTTAAGCAATTCTAGAATCGTCCCTAAGATTCTTCATGCTCTATCTAGTTCTTCGAGTAGATGAGGATATCATCGATAAATACAATCATAAATTTATCTAGATATTGCTTGCACACGCGGTTCATGAGGTCCATAAATACCGTCGGTGCGTTAGTCAAGCCAAATGGCATCACTTGGAACTCATAATGACCGTACCGAGTCCTGAATGCCATCTTTGGAATATCCCCTTCCCGTACTCTAAGTTGATGATAACCAGATCGCAAGTCTATCTTCGAATAAACACTGGATCCTTAGAGTTGATCAAATAAATCGTCAATCCTTGGAAGTGGATAACGATTCTTCACTGTCAGCTTATTTAAATCCCTTAATCAATTGCACATCCGAATGATCCATCCTTCTTTCTGACACACAATACCGGAGCTCCCAAGGTGAGGGATACTGGCCTTATAAAACCCTTGTTGTCAGACAGTTCTTTTAGTTGCTCTGACAACTCTTTCATCTCAGAAGGCGCCAATCGGTAAGGTGCCCGTGCTACAGGTGCAGCACCGGACAAAAAAAAATTTTCCAAAAGTTGGGAATTCCACTTGACGAGTCAGAGGAAGACCCGACAAGTCCTCGAGAAATACTTCAGGAAAATCCTGAACGATCGGTACATTATCAAGTCGCTTCTTCTCCGACTTGTCTTCCGCCTCCTTCGTAGTAACATGTGCCAAAAAGACCTGACATCCCTTTAGCATATACTTCTGCGTCTTCGTGCACGAGATGATGTTTAATCGAGTCTCGTGTTCCCGGTTACTCCCGTTACCATGAAAGATCAAAGTTTCTCTTCCCCAGGGAATGCGAACAATCTTATCCGCACAAACAATGACGGCCTGATATTTTGACAACCAGTCCATGCCGATTATAACGTCAAAACTACCCATCTCCACTGGCATTAAATCGATGTTGAAAGGGTGGTTCAGAAAATTTAGAGTGCAACTCCGAATGATAGTATTAACGCCAATTATTCTACCATCAGCTAGTTCTGCGGCATAATCATGGTCTAAGACATTCGGTGCGATATCAATTTGAGAGCTAAATGCGGTGGATACAAAACTTTTATTGGCACCAGTATCAGATAAAATAGAAGCATAACTGTTGTTGAGGAGGAACGTACCCATAACTACGTGCGCGTCCGGGTTTGTCCCCGTATTGCCCACATCATACACCTTTGCTTGAGCATTTCTAGTCCCAACTTGGTTACCATGGTTGTTGTTGTTGTTGTTATTGTTGTTGTTCAGCTTTGGACAATACCTTCTGAAATGTCCTTGTGCCCCGCACTCATGACAAGTAGACTTCTGACCCGTCCCAGTACCCCTCTGATTGTTGGCAACATTGGCATTTGTAGTGCTCTTACAGTCACGAGCAAAGTGGCCAACCTTGTTGCAGTTGTAGCATCTTGGGGTGTATGGACCATCATGGTTGTAATTGCATTTGGGGCACAGAGGTTTAGATCCTCCGTACGGTTTCCTATCTCCAGATGCTGCAGCGTATGCCCTTGCCACATTTTACCTTTTAGAAGGCTGATGTTGGTTTTGGTTGTTTCGGGAAGTGTCTTCAAACTTCCTCTTGTTTGTAGCCTGTCTTTCAGCAAGAGTACGGATTTTCTTATCCATTAGCTTAGTTGCCCTTTCATTGGCTTCCTGCAAGGTTTTTGGTTTTGATGCCACAACACTCCCATGAATCATGTCGGGCAACCCGCCGACATACCCTTCAACTTTATCAGACTCTTCTGGAAACATTCAAACACACAGCAAAGCCAGCTCCTGGAAACGTTGGTTGTACCTTGTCACATCTGTACCTTGTACTTCCAAACTTCATAACTCAGCCTCAAGCTTCTTCATCTCATTTCTCGGGCAATACTTGTCAGCCATTTTCTTTTTCAGTTCTGTCCAAGTCATCACATAAGCAGCATCATGACCAACAATCCTAACGTGGGAATTCCACCACGTCAGAGCACCTGCTAAAAGAGTACAAGTAGAAAACTTGATCTGATTCTCCACCGAGCAGTGGCTTATGCGAAACACAGTCTCCATCCTTTCAAACCATTGAGTTAGTTCAACAACTCCCTCAGTGCCTTTGAAATACAGAGGTTGACACTTCATAAAGTCCTGGTAAGTGCATTCTCGAGCAACGCGTTCAGTCCTTCTGACACCCGTTCCCGAAGTATGGCTGTCATCGCCAGCTCTGTTTGCATCACGTGCTGCCAGTGCAGCAGTGACACCTTGGTCAATCATTGCCTGAAGCTGGGCATTGGTGACAGATGTGGTAGTAGTTGTTGTTTCTGGGGCTGGTCTAGCCCTCGTGGTTCTTTTCGGTGCCATTTTCTTCAATCACAAAAAGTATAACACCCGTTAGATTTCATAAAATCTTAACCATGACATGACATATACACAATAAATAAAACAAGATCACATCCCACAGTAAAATATATAACTGAACTGAGTTCAACACTAGTATAGATAAATCGACATTCATTCACACAAATTCGATTACAACTAAAACATATTACATTCCTGACATAATACCACCATTCTATATACATGGAAAACATACAAGATTTCTTGATACAAGAAATGAAAATACAAATCCTACTACCGTGCTAGCTGGGTATAAACCCCATAATACTTAGCCGGCTCATAAAAGATAGCTACGAATACAACATAAACCTAGAGCCCTACTAGCCGGGAGTCACCCGTAATACTTAGTAGGATATATACAAAACAACTAGCCATATCCTGATCTATGAACTACTACCGGCCTCTTCCAGTGCAACTGGCTGTGCTGGACCTCCAAAGGGTCCTTGCTGTCCCTGCAGTGTTGTCACCTGTCCCTGTAGAGTGGTCACCTGTCCCTGTAGTGATTGCATCAATGTCAAAGTCTGCACAAGATGCTCCTGTCGGGTACGGTCAAATGTCTGTAATGCTGCAATCTCTGCCTGCCTCATGTGGTCTGCATGTAGCATCTCTGAGGTCACAATCTGACTCCTATGGTTAGCTGCCTGCAGCTGTAAGATCATTGTCTGCTGACTCATCACTATAGAGCGTAATACCATAATCTCTGAACGTGTCATATAGCTAACCTCCATGGAGCGTCCCCATGCCTCCCGGGAAACCAGAGCCTCCTGATCTAGTATTCGTGCAGTCTCATAGTGGTACTGACTATCATCAACCAATGTCTTAACTCTCTGATATATTTGGGTCTGCCTACCTTGAGTATCCTCTATCACACCATAGATGTCATGGGTGTCCTGATCCTGAACTGCAGCCAGCTCAGTCACCCTAGTGTTGACCCCTCAAGGGTCGTCAGTGCTACCTCCTCAGTAGCATCTCTCGGGTCTACCTAAGCATCTCTAATCCTATAGTCGACCTCCTCGGCTCTCTGTCGACTGATCTCAGCATCCACAGTATCGACAAACCCATAGTTTGCCCTACGACCTCCAATCGGTCTAGCGGCAGCAGCAGCTGAACTCTCTCCCACCTCGCATCTCGGACCAAGATCAATACCTAACCTCTTCCGAGGTGGTAGTGTAATCTCGGGTCTGTCTGCCCTGCGGTCAGAAGATAGTAACTGCAAAGGTGGTGATGAAGTAGGTAGTGGTAATGCAGGTAATACAGATGCTGGTGGTGATGCTGGGAGTGGGGGAGATGGTATCTGTGGTAATGGAGATGATAGTGGAGTAAGTGGTGATGGTGGTGGAGTGGTTAAGGCAAGAAGTCGCTCGACCTCTTCCCTAGGAGGAAGTGATATGGATGGCTCATCCCGGATAGATATCCTGGCAGTCATACGGTGTACAGGTGGGACAGAGTCGGCCGGAGCTGGGTGCTCCTCCTCCTCCTCCTCATCCTCGTCCTCGTCCTCATCATCGGCATCATCTCCGGAAGGCTCCTCCTCCTCCTCATCATCATCCTGGTCAGCGGGATAGTCAGCTGGATCCTCCTCCGGATCCTCATCATCATCAGCCTCCGGCTCCTCCTCCGGATCAGACTCAGGAACATATCCTGGTGAATCTGCAATGGGTGAGGCAGCAGCAGGCAGTGGCTGCTCCTCGGCCGGGAGTATCTCATCCTCCAGTGGCATGTACTCAGGGTACATCGGCTCAGGAACAAAGTCCAGTGGGGGTGGTGACTGCGGCTCCTCGGGGCCAGGCATGTAGTCAGGCGATGGTGGAGCCTGATAAGCAGCCACTATGTAAGCATACGGGTCCTCTGGCATCACAGGTGGTCCGTCGACTCCTGGTGAGCCCACATCTGATGAATCCTCAAATGGACTCGACACCTGCGTGTACGTGACTGTGGAATCTTCCGAATCTGACATCGTAATATCTGAAAATCAAAAAGTAGCTTACATAAGTATTTAGTATAAGACCCTTATAGTAATATACATATTATTTTATAACACGTATATCAATCATGAATGCATCTAGTCTAACCAACTAATGCAGCAACTAGTATATGCATGTATGTATGCATGTATATCTCGTGCAACCCCTTTTGCACTAAAGCAATGTTTTGAAAACGGTTATAGTCCAGCAAAACATTTTTGACCTGGTTCTCTATAACCTTGGCTCTTGATACCAATCTGTAACACCCCCAAAATGGCTCGCAGTAGAATATGAGTCAAGGGGCGTGTTACTTCATAGATCAACAACACAAGATATATATAGAACGACCATTAAAAGTCGTAAAAACGGATACATTGGATTTTAGCAAATATCTGTTACAAAAAGCCCGAAGCTTAACTTGTTCGACATTAATAGTACAAAGATACTAGTTCATAACACATTTTCCCAAAAACATATGCAACCAAATCTTTAGCATGATATCCCAAAACATATAATCACCAATGTATCCCAGCACCTCGTGCCTATTGACCTCCTGAAAAACATTGCTTTAAAACGTCAACAATAATGTTGGTGAATTCATAGGTTTAATAAATCGTATAATGCAGGACCACAAGATCACCCATTTGTATGATAATGCAACAGATGCAGACATCACATAAATGCAATTACGTTCGCCCTAAGCTCATGACACTGAAGCTCGACAATATATTGCAATGTAAAATTGCCCACAATGCCCGTATGGATGTTCTAACCCGCAACATCCCCAGTCCGACATGGTATACGTTCGTTATCCGGCATACCGGCACAGTGAGCATGACTCACCCGAACAGGGATGTCAATCCCAAATAGATCTATTTATAACATTCGCGCTTACCCTCCAGGTAATTAACCAGTTCATGATAATGGGCTCAACTTGGGTTATCGCTACTTAGGCAACACGTAATCATAATATAAAATTTACCACTTGTGTCCAAAGTATAAAACATCGCATGTTTCTCTCCCCAAAAACTTATAAATCAAAATCATTTAAAAACATGGAGCTATGAACTCACCTTGAGTTCCGTATATCACATAATTCACAGACAATGCGTCATGGTAACAACCGAAAGCAGCCTAATCAAACATAGGTCGTATAAGCACTACGCATTTCAAATAACTACTACCATATATAATTTTATATAGCTACATCACCATCTAATCGCGTTTGTAAAATCATATTTATAAAGTTAAAACGTTTATAAATATACCTTTAGTGAAAATGACATAACTTTCACGTTTCAAGTTTGTTTCTTGCGTTTCTTATGTCCACGCTTTCGTATTAAGATGATGTATCAAAATATGACATTTTTAGGTTTTTCGTCCACTAATGAACAGTAATTTACTGTTCACATCAGTTATAAATTTATTTATATAAATTTAGTAATCGTAAAAACCCGTAAATGTAATAACTTATTTATTTTAGCTCCGTTTTTAGTGATTCTTTCGAGCACGTTCTCGTAATTGAAATCTCTATTTATTTATGAGGTTTACAAATATAAATATTCCTGAGATGAACAGTAACTTTTATAAAAATAATTTTATAAAATTATTTTTATACCTTTTAAGTATATAAACTCGCGAAATTCATAACTTCTTCGTTATTAATTGTAAAATTATGATTCTTATCATTTTGGAATCCTAAAAATGTGTAAAATATGTTAAAATTACTAAACCTCCTATTTGTATACTTTTTATAACAAGTTTTTATAAAAATTATTTTATTAATCCGTAAACATATATTTGCCGTATCTTTTTCGTTATAGATCGGTTTTTCAAGTTCCTTATATGCTCGGAATCGTCACGAGGTGTTCTATCTTTATAAAACATAATAGGGCTGTGTCAAAAGTCGAACCAAAACAGTCCCTTTGTAATCAATAGATATACTTATTTATATATCTTGTTTTAGGTACTTTTCAACTTAGTTATTTACCACAAGTCCTTTATAACCATATATAGCATATGTCTTACATATAATAAGGTCCATATAGTGTCCAAGAGTGCGTCGTATCAAGAGCACAAGTCATTACAATACTTTTACTTGTAACTTATTAAGTAAACTTTAGAAACCCTAATATTGTATATACACTTTTTATACATATAACAACATGGTACAACACTTATACATCCATCTTAACATGATATAACCAACAACATACCATATGTAAAAGTGTACAAATCCATAATCACAAGTAAAAATATGTTTACATGATTAAAAGCATCCTAATGGTGATTTCACTACATAGAACTTATATACACATAAAATGATAAATGTAAAGACATAAAGGGTGTTAGGTAACCTTAATATGATGTGTGGTGATGAACAATAAGATCTACATACTTGTTTAGCAATAAAACCCTAGCTTGCAACTCTTGAAAACCCTAATTCTAGCCAAAACCCTAATCTTGCTTTTCTTGCTTAGATACTTGTAAACCTTTAGCCAACCCTTGCAAACACCTTATGTTATCATAGGAATGATGTATGAGTGCTTGTATGCTCTTAGAAAATCAAGCTATGGATTATTATATTGGGGGTTTTTGAGCCGTGGGCTTCAAAGAAGAAAAAGGGAGAGAATTGTTTTGATTTTTTGGTAAAGGAAATGGATGTATGTTTTTCTCTTTCTAAAGTGCAAGTATATGTAATGTAAACTAGTAAATAACAAAGACTAATAGTCTTATGGTCTAGGGGGGGTGGACGGCTCACATGGTCCAAATAGGGATGACTAGTGACTTAAATCACTAGTCATGATAGAAGTCTTATAATCCCATACTTGAACCTTACTATAATTTATTACTTATGTTTCCATGTTCCCTATTGTGGACATGATCCCATGGATTTAAGGAAGGAAGTGACTAATATTGTATTTTGTATAAAAGAAAAGAATTTGCATGTATTACTTGATATGAAAAGTTGTAGTATTTATTTAAAGTGTATATACTTGCAAGTTGTAAAAGTTTTGATATTTCCTTTGTTATCCTAACTCCAAATCCGGCCATGTCAACATATATATGATAATACTGAGTAACTTTTAGGTATTGGGTATAAAAGTGGGTATTTTTTGAAGCGTAGAAAAGTTTTGGTGGTTCCGGGAATGCCTAAACGTATTTTATCGCGAAACGTAACCAATTTACGTAACCAATAAAAATAAAAATGAACAAAGTTAATAATTATCCTCCAAATAATTACTTAACACTTAATCAAGTAAGATTATTTATCATTAATCATTCAATATGTCTATGTGTTGTGTGATTGATTTATGCTCTTGTTCTCTTTATAACATGCTAGGCTAAACCCTCCTTTGTATTTACTTATGATTCCATGAAACTTAGGTTGTAGATCCTTTTGATGTTGCTTCTTGTTGATGGATGTGCGCGTTAGGCTCTAGAAAACTAGCCATAAGATTTTAAATT
>BQNB010081894.1:0-29487 GCA_026074375.1 Tanacetum coccineum
TACCAAGAGAACGGTTCGAATTTCTTCTTCCACGCCTAGGCATGAAGAGTTTGACCCCTGAAACTCTCAAACGTCTTCAAGAAGGAGAGGATGAGTAAACCAAATGCCTTCGTGTATCCTTTGTACATAGTTAAAAAAAAATTTTTAATAATAAGTAATAAGAAAATACTTAGGAAATATTTTAAGTCATTTGGAATTACTAAAAGGCTTGCAATTACTTCAAATTGCAACCCGATTTAATTTCTGGGCATGGATTACTTTATATCCATGCTTTATGGGAGAATAGTAATACAATAGTGATGGGGGAGATGTTCGCCTGATCTTTTCATCTTAATCAACGACTACAACTCTTTCAGTAGAAACCGGGTCGTTGTTTGAGGGGGAGAGTGAATGTGAAAAAATCTAAGGGGTTATAAAAGACTGTTGGTTGCTATAAAAGTGTAAGTATAAGATGGTTGTTGTATTCTAATGGGTTAATATTTGAAGGGGAGTTAATTAATTTTAACTCAAAGGTCCAAAGTTATCTATTGTTGTAATGATTAGGGTGTAAAAAGCATTTGCTCTTTGTTTCCTAGCCTTATTAACCAATAGGGACTAAGTTGGCCAATTGCCTAATCTTAGAAATGCCTTAGAAATACTTAAAACAAGAAATAAAAGAAGATGGAAACCAAAGGGACTAAATCTGCCAAGTATGTAACTTAGGAGTATAAAGGGGCGGCGAGTTGCCATTTGGTCAAAACCTTCGAAAATCAGTCAAAGATAAAACACACACACACACACTCGCAACTCGCCGCCAAGAACGAAACCTCAAGTCGCTGATTTCGTGTGTTTCTTGCAAAGGTAATCATCGATCCTTAATCTATATCAATTATTTTGTGTGTATATCAAAGGAATCGAATGAAAACACATTAAAAAGTGTAGAAAAATAGATCTAGGGTCGGTTTAAGATAAATACACCAATGTAGTGTTGTAGGGTGTGATCTAGTTGCTGGGAAGTGTTCATAAGATATATATTAATGAGTTTTGATGTGTCGTTTTCTATCTCAAACATTAGTGAATGAGTTGCCTTTGATTCTTAACGGCGGGTTGTATTTTAAAAAGTAGATATATGTGTATTTGATGAAAAGAATGGTAGCAATGTATATCTATAGCATAGGAATGCCTTAGGAAGTGATTAGTGTTGAAAAAGGAGGTGCGGGGTTTGAATCATAAGAAACCGGCCCGAATGGCGAGTTGCGTATATTTCTAAACGGCGAGTTGGTTATTTTATTATTTTTTAATAAATTACTCAACCCGCTGGTTCATACGGCGGGTTGATTCATAGCGAGTTGCCTAACGGCGGGTTGACAACAGCGAGTTGTCTAACGGCGGGTTGACAACAGCGAGTTGCCTAAACGGCGGGTTGACTAACCAGCGGATTGATTAACAGCGAGTTGCCTAAACAGCGGGTTGCCTAAACAGCGGGTTGCCTAAACAGCGGGTTGCCTAAACAGCGGGTTGCCTAAACAGCGGGTTGCCTAACGGCGGGTTGACTAACGGCGGGTTGTCTCACAGCGAGTTGTCGAATGGCGAGTTGGCCAACAGCGGGTTGAATAACAGCGAGTTGCCATAATTTTCTATTATTTTATTCCAACAGATAAACCGCCGTCTCTCGGCGGTTTGGTCGAATATTTTTATATTTTCGCGGCGGTTTGCTCAATTCTCCTAACGGCGAGTTGGCATTCTGCCTGGCGGCGGTTTGGGCTAAGTTTCATATTTTGACCCATTGAGCCCAATAATCTATCAAGGCCCATTCGAATGACCCAATTGCTTTTCTAAACTCCCGTCCGGGCTTAGTTAACAAGTAATTGATCCTGTTGGATAATTCTGCATCCTGTGCGATCATGTGTAGATTTTCATCAATCCAGAGTTACCACTGTTGTTAATCAATCGTGCAGTTACATGACTTTTATCAATGCTAACGTTCTCTCTAACATCGTTTCTCTGCAATGTTTGTCTTCTTTGTTAAATACTCTTTTGCAGAATACGATGGCAGAACAAAATGTCCCCACTCAACCTCCTACAAGAACAGATGAGCAGATTGTACCTCGCTCTCAGTGGTTAACAATCGGGAAAAGCAACCTAAGCAACCTTCTCTTCAAAGCATTTACAAAGATTCAACAAAGAAACCCATCTTTCAGATATCAGATAGACATCCTCGAGTTTAATACAACTTCCTTCCATAGCATTCACTAACCTAAGCAAATTTCCTGCATATCTCACCTGCATTGCTTTCTGGGAAGCCACAATGAAATCTATAACGAGAAGACGGGGTTATAGTTGTCAGGTTGTATGAACAATGGTTCGATCTGAACGTGCTGAATCTTCTCAGGTAAGGCATTAGCAATTACTCGGTCATCCCAGCTAATCCATTTGGTGTTGCTCAGTTCATGGTGACACTGTCATTGATTGTGTTAATGAGCTAGGGTATCCTGAAACCTGTAGAAATTGTTCAAACATAAGGGTGATTATGTGATCCAACCTTGGAGGGCGCAATTCTGTCCTTAATCACAGTGCTTGACAGGGAAAGACTTTTTGGCAGTGGATAAAACCAGACACCAAGTTCAGCTAAATAGCTGTGGGGATAAATCCTCTAAATAATGTGATCTCAGAGATGATATGGGAAAGAGTTCACTCAAGGGAATCCAGACATTTTTTCAAACAAAGCAAGTCACAACGCCAGTCTGAAGAACCCAAAGAGAAAGTAAATCTTTCATTCCTTATGGACGGTTTGCCAAGGTGATAATATATACTTGGCAGGCTATAAACAACATCCATCGAAGTCCTGGTTATGTGTTCTTCATACTGGAGATGATTCTAATGTATTTGGAAATCTCAAGTTTTCACTAACAGGTGAGTCAGTTGATGTGGTTGGAATGGAAATTCCGATCCCCTGATATGAAGCATTAAACAATCTCGTATTATCCCTCAATTTATGGAATTGGTTGCCCTGAGATACAAAGAAAACCCCAGAAACGTGCATGGTGCAAATCTGCAACAAAGCGTGCTACACCCAAAAGCCCAACCACCACACAGGTCAACAATCCAAGCCAACTCTCCTATCCCGACAAAGAAACCTTCTAAGGTAAGCAACCACAGAAAGTTAGAAAAGGAAAACCCTTTTCCAAATTGTTGCGAAGATGATGAGCTCAACAAGAATCTATTCCTCATGAAGAAGGTAATGTCCTGATCTCGACGGGATACGAAGATGAGTTTGGAAGCACTTCAAAGAACAAAGAGAAGGAGGAAGTTGCTGATGTGACTGGGAACGGTATTAGCTTCAGCCTTGATCCAGCCTTTATGCAACCAAGAGTAGGGCACTGATAGAGGAGTATACGAATCAAGGACCCAGTATCGAAAAAACTTCCAGAACTGCATGAAGTTAGTAGGCAAGGACAAATGCTTTGTAATGAAGAAAAGTAAGGCTCATATTCCCGATCGATCTGTCAAAGAAGAAAAAACTACTGATCTGTTGATCCTTGTTAGACGTGATCAAAAACTCCTCTGATTCGACAAATGGATCCTCTTCTCGACGATCGATGACACATCAGAGGAAGGTGTGATCCTATGAATCTTCATACACGGTCGTTATCTCAGAACGACAAAGAAGTGTTAAGAACTCTGCTTCCTAAAGAATGACAAGATCCAGGTGAAGTAGAACTCGTCTACAGTAAACATCAGGAGTAAGCATTCCTGTATAGACCTAGTAAAGGCGCATGAGGCTTTGGTGGATCCAGAACCTGAGCTCCATGAAAGAAGACAGCTTGGATCAAACTATGGAAATTATTGTGTCTCATGCTGGCCAAACCCTGAGCACATGGGATGATGAATTCCTTGCCACAGCGCTACCCAACAGGTTCATTAAAAACCTGAAGCTTCATAACGACGAAGTTGTCATCGATGATAAAATTTGAAAGTCATTCTTGTTCTATTGTTCTTCGATGAAAAATCTCGATGACACTTTTAACTTTGGGCATAACATTTACTTTCTGGGACAAACCAACCGAAGTTGATCAGGAGAAATTTAAGATCGAGAGGATTATGATTCCACATTACCTGATCCTAGTGCATCAGACGTAACGTCAATCCTCCAGTGATTGCTCCCTTATATACTGTCTCATTTTCAAAGCGTTTCATTACTGGTCACTCCTCACCAATCACATGGTAGCTACAACAATCACCAAATCTTCCTCCTGAAATTACTCCATTCATCGCCTTCAGCTAAGAGTGCAAGATTGGAACAAGGATATCTGAAGGAAGAAGACTGATCTTTGCTGATGTTTTGGCTTCAATTAAGATCTTAAGTTATACGGATGTTGATAAATTATCTAGGAACAAAACTTGATGATGCTCTCCTTAGGTTTCTTGAATGACACACTGCATGGATTTAATCTGAGAAATACTCTGTGTTGCATGGACTGAGTCTGTCAAGAATCAAGAATTCTGAAAAGAGTCAAAGTGAGATTATCAGAGCCAAAAAGGAACAAGGTTGCGGAGAAAAAGATTCAACTTACACATAGGTTAAAAAGATAAAAGTTGATATTGAAAGAATTATGATCTAAAGAGTGCTCTTTCAGGACCATGAATAATGATCAAGTCTGCAAATCAGAAATACTTCCAACTACCGTACTATACCTTGCTCTTATGGAAGCTTTGATCAACAGATGAAGATGCCTGGAATCAAGGAAGTTGCAACAAGGTTAAAGACCACAAGAAAAAAGCATGATGTGATGTTGCTGAAGACGATTGATGATGATGGAAGGCACTTCAGCTGGATCATAACCAGGGTAGGTCAACAAGAGATGGAGATCTGATTCTGCCGATTCTGGGTCAGCTAAACCTCCTCGGAAAGGATGATGACAAAGTTCAAAGAAACCAAGGAGCGGAAGGATTGCTTCCACACAACATCTAGCTTCACTCATGGAGGCAGATCACTAACTACAAGAGAGGCTGGTGTGACTCTATTCGATGCACAGATCTGATCCGAATCAGACATTCTTGAACAATCTTCAGATGACATTTTCAATTGCTTCAATTGAAGGGAATGAATCAAGATATGGAGGACAATGACAACGCTCACATTCCCAAGTTTGTCGAACACTACAATGGTTTAAGCCGATTCCAAAAAAGCGAGAGCCTGCTTCACCTGAACCAGAATGGGACCATTCCACCGAATGATTTCCGGAACTAGAAATAACTGGGCAAATGCTTACACCCAACGTATAAGTTCCTGAGGAAACAAGCTTTAAAGAAGAGTATGATATTAGGTCATTCATCAATGGTTTTTTACAGAAGAACAGGGAAAGGAAGAAGCTTCTGCAAAACTGATTTAGAAGGTTCCAAGCATTCACACTTTGTTAATGCCTTTCATTAAGAACATCGTCTTTCTTCAATATAGATGGATGAAGCATAAGCTGCCTGAACAAATAAGGTTGACTTGAGTAATCCTGGAGGTCATCAAATTCCACAAAAATATAAATGAACCACTGCTTAGGAGGAACCACCAGGTCAGGTAAACCTATTCAAACTAATTCTTCTTCAATAAGGGATCTGGATTATCTGCTGACAGGTGACAAAGGAGCGAAAAAATTGCCTTATCCATATCAAGTCAAAGCGCTGTTACAATTAGACTTTGAACTTGAAGAATTAGTTCCATCGTTGCTGGGTTGAAATGTGAACGAGAATATGACATCAGTGCGGTTATGGCATTCACTACTGTGGTTTAGGAGGAAGGAATTCTATATCAAACAAACACAGTGAGTCCTTGATCGTGAAGCATCGTCAGATCGCAGAATGGAATTTCTTAGTCGTGTATCGTGTAAAGGTATTCGAAACTCCGATACAACTACCCTAAGAAGAAATTTTATTTACGCCATGATGATTACAAGAGACAAGATCTCGAGAAAAGGAATTTAGGAAACCTTCAATCCAAATGATTTTGAAGACTCTGTCCTACTAATATTCAAGAAAAGCTCAACCATTGCCAAGACAGACAAGACCAGTTTCACACAGAGTCAACATGGACGGATAAGAAACTGGTGATCAGGAATCGAGTGTGGGAGGGACTCTTACAGCTCGACATGATAGTTTATCAAACCAAAGATCAAACTTGTGTCCAAATGCGATGTCAACGACGGATTTACTGCAAGAGATTATACGCTAGTCCTAAGCCAGAGCCTTGTCTAACCAAGACAGAAATGATCAAAGAAAGTTGATGAGGCTGAATGAGCTTCAAAGTTTAGTGATGGGACGTTTGATGAAGAGTATGAAAAACGGGGACCACTATGGTTAAAGACCCCTTTCATCTGTTCGTGTAAATAAGGGCATGGAGTTGAGGAAGTGTCATAGAGGATGACAAGAGAAGAAGCCAAAGACTTCATCACAATGCAATCGAGAAAAGACTAAGATTAGAAGGATCTTTCGAAGTTAGAAAGCTTTTTGGAGGAAGAATAAGAGATAATGACTACAGGCTGATTCAAGAACTTCGTGACGAAATCCTGTTACAATAAAAGGTACAATTTTTATCTCTTTTTTATGAAAATATTTTCATGTTACGTTTGGAACAGTAGTTAATCTTTTGATGACTAAGTGTAGGAGTATTTATATCTAACGATTGGGGGGGAGCTGTTAGTTACATGTCTTTACCGACTTGCGAATTAAGTCCCACTTTTTCTAAATTTTGAGAACATATTTAAATCATTGATATACCAAAATGTCAAGGGTTTAAAATTTTTGATAGGGGAGAAAATTGTGATTAAAAAATATGTGTATAAGGTAATAACAGGGATTATTAGGACTCATATACTCCGCCAAACGTTGCTAAACATTTCGGTAATACCAAAGCAATTTAGAGGGGAGCGTTCTGGAAAAAAAAATAATCGAGGTACTAACGCTTTGGATATTCTATATCTATAAGTACCTTATTGAATTTCAATTAGTTTAGGAAAGTAGAGAACTGTTACCAATAAGATGCCAAAACATCGCATTTTACCTTAATTGGAGTTATAAGGTGGTAGGTTAGGTATTATTCACATGATCAGCATACCGGTTTTATTGAGGGATCTACATAGGGACAATCCGACTGTTAGTGTAGAAGTCCTTAGTATGACAGGAAACGGGGGTTAAAAGTAAGTATAAGGGGAAATAGTGTGACTGGAGATGGAGCTAGTACTAGAATAAACCCAACGGTTTCTAGTCTTGAAGTTCGGTTTGCGGGGGGGGGGGGCTGGGGGGGTTGCGGCGGGGGGTCTGGGATGCAGTGTGGCACGGGAGGGGGTGGTGGACGGGAGGGGGTCGGGGGGGGTGGGGGGTTGGGGGGGGGCGGTGACAGGGGGAGAGGGTGTGGTGGGGAGGGGGAGGGCGGGGGGGCAGTACTGAAGGGTTGACGATATAAAAGGACAGTTGTAAAGATAAAGGGTTGTAAAGAAAGAAGCCCTCATTCACTTAGGCAGAAAATTGGGTCCAATTCCATATGCTGCCTCGATTCACTACGATGATTGCAGACTTGAAGTTCAAATCAATGGACAGTGATGCAATGAGCTACCCCTCTAGCTTCCGAATCTTTCAAAAGATTTCTGTCTTCATTTCTCACGCTGAGACTAAAACAGGTATCTATTGACTTTAATCACTCTGAGTTTGTGGATATTGAACAGGTGGCAGTTGCTCAGACCTCGAGTACCTAGAACAAAGCATATGAGTTAGAGCCAAGAGATCGTCAAATTATCCTCATTAGGACACATATCATTTCTTTGTCTTTAACATGTGGAAACAATATATCCTAAGAGTCTACGCATTATCATTGTGATATTGCCAGAACATCGAGTGAAACGATGGCTTTTCAAATGGAAGATGGAAATCCTGTAGAGCAACATCAAACATGCTCTAGGTAGGTGACTTGTGCGATTCTATAAAAGAATCAATCTTTGTGATCATTGAATGGAACGATGGTGATATGAAAGTCAAAATTACTGTAGCTTCATCCTTTACTTCTTTTACCCGCCAAAATACCAAACAAGGTAAATCATTTCACACGCTTCAAGAACGCGTAAATGAGATTTTAGAAACCCTTTTTTTCTGACACGTCTGACACAAGGGAAGCCACGTTGGCAATCCCCAGTAAGCTCATTGGTTAAAGGGACGTGTACTTGATCCAACGGTTAAGAAATTGAAGATCAAATGCAGTTATGATTAGATGGCTATGATTGGATGATGGGGGAGCGTCTCAAGGGCTAGAAGGTTATGCTCAAGGCTATATAAAGAGCTCTCCACACTCACAATGGAGTTATCTAGGAGTAGGGGTAGCTTAGGGTAGCTTTTCTTAGCTTATTAGTAGCTTATTTACTTTATTTTGATGTATTTACTTTTCAAAAGCTTGTATTCACTTTCAAATTATTAATGAAATTTACTTTTACATTAATTCTGTCTTTTAAATTCAAGTCAGTTGCTTATTCAATAATCTCTAAAGTTACTTAAGCTGCTTTCCAAACTCAATAAGCTCTTAATTACTGTTCTAAGCTACTACATTGCTCTTAGTCCTTAAATTTACCAAAACAGTCTTATACCTTTGCTTATTTTTTAATTGCTTAATATGGAAGATAAGCTAGCAATAAAAGAGCTTATGGGGTATAATTTAGACTGCTTATTTCAATAAGCTGGGTAGGTTAGAGCTTAATACGATTATTTTACTCCTGTTTTGAGCAAGGGGTTGAGGTACACTCATATTTTTCATTTCAAATGTACTTAATATCTTTCTAGTGCTCATTAATCTGTTTTGCTTATTTTGATTGCTTAACTGCTGATTGCTTGCTCATTTTTGTTCATTTAATTATGCTTATTGTTTATTATAATGTCTATCTTAACCTGTTTACATGGTTTATTCAGCTTATGTCAATCCTGTCTTGGATGTTCATATTGTTAAAAGGGTGTTTTATATAAGGATCCAAAATGGGTTTTTCCCAAAAATAAGATAACAGTTATTTGTAGGACTTAAGTCAGCTTTAGTTAGCCTCTAATAAGACTATTAGTCAGTAATTTTTAAATTTTTAAAAGCTATAGTTCAAGGTTTTAGGTTCTTAGAAATCATGGTTAGAATCTGTGATATTCTCATGTGAATTTAAGCTTGTTTGATTAGATCTTGTTTAGGTGTTTATTAGTAGCATTTTTATGTTTGTTAGAGTCTTAAAATGCAGTAGTAATGAGTTTTTGATAGAGTGCAATTATACTTTTGATCTTTATCTATCTTGATTATCATTTTCAAGTTTAAAAAGTCCTACTTTCATTTGCTAAATTAGATATGTAAAAGTATGAATTAAGTTCTGATTTTGAGTATAGAAGCTCTTTGGATATAGAGTTTCATCTGTTTTAAGCTTTTGAGTTTTTATCATAGCTTAATCTAGCTTAAATTTAAGGCTTAAAAAGCCACTTTTTCTTTCTTTTAACTGGATAAATATCAGCATAGTTAGTTTGTCATTTTTTAAGGCTTGTTTCTTAGCTTATTTTTATTTCAAAAGTCTTAAAATTAGCTTTTATGAGTTCATTGGTTGTTATACTTAATCTGTTTTAGGCTTTGAAGTTTTGGCTTAAGCTTTTTGAAGCATAGTTTTGTGTCAAAAGTAGTGCTAATTCCTTTTAAGTCCAAAAGTTGTGCAAAATATTTGAGGTCTTATCAGATTATCGTGTGTGTTTAATTAAGGTTACTAAGTGCTTTTTAGTATTACCTTAAGGTCTGCTGTAGCTTTTAAGTTTTTCTTTTGCTTATGTTGGCTATTTAGCCAAGTCTTGTAGTTATAAGGCTTTTAGTTTTTCTTAAAAGCTTAACTGTCTGCTTATTTTGTGTTTTTCCTGGCTTATAATATCAGCTGTTAAATAAGTTTTTGCAAAAAGTTTTTAAAAATAAAATGTTTTATAAAAAGAAAAGGTCATGGGGGTCGAACCCATGACCTCCCCCTTATAACACACACTCTCTACCGCCATGCCCTTGGGACTTTTCCATTAGGGAATGGTCTCATTAATATCTTATAGTCTTTTTCTCTTTTAGCTTATACGAGCTTATTTTATTTTTATCAGCTTATTCCTTAAGCAAACCTTCCAGCTCTTATTTTTCTTAGATTCCTTTTAGCTTAAAGAATTTTTCTTATTTTTTCTAGATTTTTAATAAATAGTTTTCTATTTTTAATAATTAATTTAGAGTTAATCTGTTTTTAATTCATATTAAATAAAATAAAAATCAAAAAAATATAATTCTTTTTCTGAAAATTATTTTTAGTCATTTAGGATCTATAAAAATTAAATTTGCATTTTTAGGATTTAATTTTGATAATTTTTCTTATATGTCGCGTTTTAAATTTCCCGTTATCATTTACGTGTTTAATTTCTTGAATGCTTTAATTGTCATAATTGTTTGTTTGCCTTTACATGTTTTTATGCGTTTTCATTAGTAGAATTAAAAACCAATTCAAAATCTTTGAAACCATTCAAATAACGCCATCACGGACTTAACCGATTTTCAATTCACGCTTCGTCAAGGGAAACGACCCGGGAGGTTTTTGATATAACGTTTTGGTTAAAAGCGTTTATCTTAAACCTGACGGAAAATACTTACTACACTATAATTGTTTACATCCTTATATACTTATATTATATTATATATAGTGTGTTTGGACCGTATCAATTTTTGGCGCCGCTGCCGGGGAAGTGTGTTACGATTATCGTGTTTCGTTCGAAGATTAGTGTTTTGAAGACCCTTCCTCGTGAAGTTATCGTTTTTCATTTGTGAATATTTTCTTAATAAAACCATAAAAATACAAAAATATTTTACACTTCTATTTTCTTTTATTTTAATATTAAAAATATCTGTTTGTAATCGTTGTTACGGCTCACCTTTAGATTACGTGCTATAAGGAAAGTTTAAGGCGTGTTTGATCCTAAGAACATCACCCAACAGGAGAAGGGTTATTCTAAATAGCGCCTCGTGCTTACCAACTCCTCCGCTTTCTTGTACGTATTTTTTGAGAGCTACCGTGCACGTTTAACTTTCGGTTACCAAAAATATTTTTCTTTCTTATTTAATTCCTTTTCTTATGAATAATTTTCAAAATCTAAAAATGTTCTCCTTTACCCTCAAATCCGTTTAATTCTTTCTTCTTATCCTCTATATTGTTTAATTCTTCGACATGTCTTCATATTACCAACCTAGTTGCTACGGGTGTGGAGGTCTTTTAGACGGTTTGATTTGTCGACAATGTAATTGCGAAATGTGTGGAAATATGCGTTATAGAGGAATTTGTTTTCATTGCATGTATGATACAAATCCGAATTCTCTCAATTTTTCCGACTACCATCCACAACCCTAGTACGAGACGAATATTTGTGAGTTATGTGGAAACAATGCTCATTTTGGTTACGATTGTTCACCTCAAGTTCCGTTTGTTTACAATCAGAACCCGTGTTTCGATCAAAACTTCGATAATAATTTTCCACTAACTTCACCAAATTTTTCACAACAAAATCTTGATTGTGAAAACTACGTGGGTCCTCATGAAACTTCTTAGTGTCAACCGATGAACCAAAATTTTAATTATTCTAATTCTTTCGGTTTTGACCAATATCAACCCCCGTAATTTTCTGTCACTCATCAACTTCCTCAAAAATCAAATAAGGATATGTTGCTAGAAATGGCAAAGCTAATAAAAAATAATCGAATCCTTTTTAATAACAATATTTTTTCTTATGAAGAAATGAGTATGAGATTCTTGTTGGCTGGTATGCGTTTAATTACACATACCTTTCACCATTAAAATCGGACTTAAATGACCAAAAACGTACCAAAAATACATTGTATTAGTATGTTTTCACTTATTTTGTGCAGGAAACGGATATTCAAAAAAAGGACGAAAAATCAAGCAAAAAACCAACAAAACCGAGCACAGAATGGAAAGGCGTGGAAAAGCCAAAGCCAAAAAGTCAAAGCCAAAGTCAAAAAGTCAATCCCGAGGAGTAGCAGTGGATCAAGCATAAAAAAAACCAAACCCGAAAACGTAATCGCCAAAAAGTGGGCCCATCCGTACCCACCTAGTGGGCCCGGGTCAGCCCACTTACTTATAACCCTTTAAATAAACCAATAAAGCCACAAGCCCAAAATCTCTTTATTTATTGACCCGCCGCAAAAAGTCGGATAGGCGCAATCCTATTTTAAACACCTTAACAACCCAAAGTCATGGCTGTTAAGCGTTTGTCTCTCAACACAAGTAGAATAAAGGACCTTTGTGTAATAACAAGCAAGAGAACATAAACTATGAGGGACCTTGAACTGTCCAAAAACCTCAAAATTCTTTAAGCCACTACTAATGGGACTCGGAATTGAAATGAGAAATATAACTTGAGGGGCCAAACCTGTGTCACTCCCAAACTTACCACCCATGAAGTTTATAAAACTGGTTTATCATCCACACCATTTACCCCCCGCCTAAAAACCTCATCCCCCCATCGATGTCCCCCATCAAACACTTGCTGGTACTTCGTTCACGTGTGAAGGGTAACCAGCCAAGACTAACAAAAAACACCACCACCACTAATCACCCCACACACCCCACACTGGCACTCGTTCCCACCTTGGCAATTGGCCTCTTATGCTGCTATTGGTTCCCCGCAAGAAGAAAATCAAGGGTCTAGATTTGAGATTGGGCAACAAGAAATGATAGAGGGCCAAGATTTCTTTGTGCTCCCAGCTTAATACTTAAGCTAGAACTACTTTGAGACCCCAACCCATACCAAAAACTATTTTTGACCCGTTTTTCATGTTAACCCAAACACCCCCTTAATTCCTTAAGAATTACTTAAAAAACACACAAGAGCTATTTTAAACTTAAAATTCTTTTAAAAACTACCACCACCAAGCACTAATAAGCAATAACAAGTAAAAAGCTCTAAAAATAAGCACTTAAAAAAAACAATAAGCTAGGACAGAAATAGCTATACTAGGCAGTTTTCACCAAATTGCATGAGAATGAAATGAAAAGCATTAAAAGCATACTTTAGCATAATTAAACACTAATAAGCATAAAAAGACATTAATAAGCTGAAAAATAAGCTAAATAAGCTATTGCTACAGTAATAAGCAAAATTTAAAAGAAAATTTACCTTTAACCCTTGCTCAAAACAGGGTTTTGGAAACCTAATTAAGCTCTAAATTCCTACCCACAGCTTGTAAATAAGCTTAAACTAAGCTAAAACCAATAAGCCTTCCACAATAGCTCATTCATCCATCTTTGCTTTGATCCAACAGTACCCTTGCCTCTCTTTTTGTGAACTTTTCTTAAAGTTTTTACAAACACAGGTTATAAAGAATGCTTTAAATTGAGAGCTTAAAAGTTTTAAAAAGACAAATGTAACTCAGAACACACTTAACTGAATTTTCATTAAAATTGTGAAATACAAGTACATAAAGAAATTTTAACTTAAAATTTTAACACACTAAACTTTTAAATAAAACTAAAGACTACTTACTAAAAAAACTACTTCTTGGTAGCCACAATGGCTTTACAATGCTTTTATAGTAGAAAATACGACTATGGCTTGGAATCTTTGTCTTCTTCCAAGTGTGTTTGTTTGTAGACACACAAACACACTGTTTTTGTTGTGAGTGTGCAAAACAAAGCAAATCCTGGCCCTCCATTTTTCTTGCCCTCCAAGTCGAGTTTATAGGACCATGTGATTTCTTGGTAGCTAGGGGTTGGATGCCAACATGGGCAATACCATGTGGGCGCGTGTGGGGTTGAGTTGGTGAGGTTTTTGGAGTATTGTGGGGAAGTCAATTCATATGGCAGGGGTGGGGGAATAGGACAAATTGGCGTTGGAAACTCTTGGGAGAGATAAACAGTGTTTCAAACGTTGGGGGAAAGGTTTTGGGGTTTGGCAACAATAGCCCCTCATGGCTATATATATCATTGCACCACTCGTCCTTGTTTTTTAAATGGTTTTGGGATTTGGCAAAACAAGTCCCCAAAAGTTATATAGCAAGTTGCACCGTACGTCCTTGTGTGTTATAACTTAGGGGGCTTGGCAATATTGCCCCTTGTAGTATAACTTTCCCATATTGGCAGTTTAAGTCCTTCTCTTCATTTCCTTCTTTTTTCTCTTTAAATAAGTTTAGGGACTTAACAAGTTTAGTCCTTAAACTTATTTTTCTTGACTTTTGGCTTCGGGTTCTGGGTTGCTTTTTTGTTGACTTTTTCAGGCTTGGGTGGAGTTTGGGACTTTGTCTTGTCCTGCTTTTCCATTCGAGTCCGGTTTTGTCGTTTTGGCTTTGTTTTTCGTCTTTTTCTTAGATATCCATTCCTGCACAATACAATTAGCAAAAAATGCAGATATTTGCATTTTAAGTCGTTTTTGGTTATTTTAGCTCGTTTTTTAAGGGAGTGTTTGGCACAAGGTTAAAAACGGGTCAAAACTGTTTACAAACCATTGGGTCACCTTGTTCCACTTTAACAAGCCACTTTAAAAGATTTTTCATCAGTGTCTCATATTCTTAAAGGCTTTAAAACTGTTTTTAAGATTTTTCTAAAAGGATTCTTTGAAAACTGTGGTGAAAACAGTTTTCAAAAGCTCATTAGATTAAGACCTTTAAAACCTTTTTAAGAATGTGTTCTTGTGTCTCTTTTTATATCTTAATGCAGCTGTGAAAAGTTGAAATTGTTTCATTGTTTTGTTTTGAGTTAAACTGTCTCTTGTGTCAAGTTTTTAACAAGTGTGAAACTGCCATTTTTCATGTCCAAATATCAGATGGTTTAAAGTGAATTTAGCTTTTCATTTTTGGTGCACAAGCTCAACTGGAGCTTGTCTCCATCTGTTTTGCCTTATTTTTGAAGTTTTAAGCTTATTTCACAGCTTATTAGCAAGCTTGCTTTTAAGTCTCTTTTCCTTAGTAAAATTCCCCTGGTGCAAAACAACACCTTTCACACCCCTTTTTCTTGGCTTAATTGTGTTTTAAACTTTGTCCTATTTGCATTTCTAGAAACCTCATAAGCTCATCTTTGAGCTCCTATAAGCTCAAACCTTAGGAGGCCTTCTAGCTAGCTTATTTTTAAGCTTTAGGAGCCCCATTAGGCTGTTTAGCTTAGTATTTCCCCTGGTGCTAAGTGGCTAAGTTTAAGCCACTCTTTCTGGCTTAATTGTTAATTTTAGTTTAAGCTTTTGGCTTATCTAGAAAGCCTATAAGCTCTTTTGTAAGACCTAGGAAGCTCAGACCTTAGGAACCACCCTAGGTTGCTTATAATTAAGCCAAAAGTAGCCCATTTAACTGATTTGCATGCTAGTATAGGCCCATAGCTTATTTTTGGTTTTCTGGCTTATTGAGCCTCTTTTCCTTAGCTTATATTTGTCATTTGTGCTTATTAGGAGTAGAAAAGTAATTGTCCTAGCTTGTTTCACCTCTTGGTTAGCTTAAAAGTCATAAAAAAGCTCAACAGATAGCCTTTTAGAGCCTTAAGTATAGAAAGTAGCTTTTGTGCCCTTTAGCTTAATTGCTTTTTTTAGCTTATTTATCTGTTTTTCTTGCTTATCTTTGTTCTCTTTTGCTACTTAGGTGTTAATGTAGGACTGTCCTTGCTTATTTGTCCATTTGCCTTAACTGTTAGTTTTTTTTTGCTTGTAAAGATTTTTAGTTGTTTTTGCAAACTGTCAGCTGTTAGTGCTTATTTAAGGGCTTATTTGAGTAAAAAAAGGGGGTGCTTTTGTTAAAAATGATTATTCACAAGTCCTTAAGACTTGTGTAAAAAAAAAATTTGAAAAAAAGCAAAAAGGGGAGGGTGGAAGCCAAGGGTGAGCCTGAGCTCGAACCCACGACCTCTACACCCTCAACCCTCTTAACACACACTCCCTCACCAGCTGCCCTTGGGACTTTTTCAATAAAACTTTGCAAAACTTTATTAATATACACGTTTTGTCCATTTGCTTATCAGCCCATTTTGAGCTTATTCTGACTTATTCCAATAAGGTGGCACCACCAGCTTATTTTTCCTAGGACCAACTTGTCTTAAGCTATTTTTCAGTATTTTTTTGGGAATTTTTCATAAACGTTTACTATTTATAATCTTTTATTTTCATTTAAACTGTTTTTAATTCATTATAAATTAAATAAAAATCAAAAAAATATTTTTCTTTTTTAGAAAATTTTATTTTATCAGTTTTCACTTAGGAAAAATAGAAAATCTTTCGTAGGGTCGTTTTTGCAAAATTTTACTTTTTAAAGAACGGGTTTCGACCCCGTTTTTTGTTTTCTCATTTTTAAGCTCGTTTTAACTCCGTTTTCAGTCTAGTCTTTTTTATTCTTCATATTTAGTCACATAGAGTAGATTAGAAGTAAAAACATCTTTGTAGGGTCAATTTTTAAGAATTTAGGTTTTTGACCCCTTGTTCGGGGCTCGTGCTCTCGTTTTTTTTGTTTTATTTCATAATTTTTAGGTTTTTCTTAATCGTTTTTGCATATTAGTAGATAATTTAGCTTTCTAATCCTCTTAATCATTAATACCATTCAAATTCCAACTTTTCGACTGTACCGATTTTCAAGTCCAGCCTCGTTGGGGATAAACGACCCGGGAATATTCTATACTACTTCTCGGTTTCATTGATTATTTTTAGATTATTCTTATTATATATATTTTATTATATATTATATATATAAAGGTCTAGTTTAAAATTTACTAATCAGTTACGAAGTCCATAGTGATCTTCTCCCATTTCCTCTCGGATATCTCTAGCCATTAAGGCAATCCCGAGGGTTTCTGATGTTCTGCTTTGACTTTAGAGCAATTCAAACATTTACTAACATACATAGAATTATCCTTCTTCATTCTGGGCCACCAATATAAGTCTCGTAGATCATAATACATCTTGTCTGCTCCAAGATGTACAAAATACTTTGTAGTGTGGGCTTCATTCATGATCAAAGTTCTCAAATTGCAATAAGCCGGCACCCGAACTAGTTAAACAAAATACAATCCGTTGTCTTCTTTCCTTTCAAGCTGCTTCTCAAATCCTCGTAACCTTTCTGCCGGAGTATTGATGACCTTGGAAGCTTCGCTCTGAGCTTCCAGTATCCTAGCCTTAATCCTAGAGTGAATCGTCGTGCTCATAGCTCGAGCTCGTCTCGGTTTCATCCATTCCTTCTTACTTAATGCATCAGCTACTACGTTTGCTTTACCTGGATGGTAGCGAATCTCTCAGTTATAATCGCTGAAAAGTTCTATCTATTGTCTCAGAAGCATATTTAATTCTTTTTGATCGAAAATATGTTGAAGGCTTATGATTAGTGTAGATAACACTCTTTGTTCCGTACAAGTAGTGTCTCCACATTTTGAGTGCAAATACCACTGCGCCTAACTCCAAATCATGAGTGGTGTAGTTCTTCTCATGGATTTTAAGCTGTCTGGATGCGTATGGAATTACCTTGTTCCTCTGCATCAGAACGCAACTGAAACCTAGATTCGAGGCGTCACAGTAAACTACAAAATCATCTGTGCCCTCAGGAAGTACCAGAATAGGAGCATCACACAACATGTCATTCAATGTCTGAAAGGCATTCTCCTGCTCATCACCCTACTCGAACTTTTGATTTTTCTGAGTTAACAGAGTGAGAGGCTTTGCAATCTTCGAGAAATTTGCGATAAATCGCCTATAGTATCCTGCCAATCCTAAGAATGAACGGATCTCGGTTGGGGTCTTTGGGGGCTTCCAATTCTTTACTGCTTCAATTTTGCTGGGATCTACGTGTATACCTTCATTATTCACTACATGACCGAGAAAATGAACCTCTTGTAGCCAGAATTCGCACTTCAAAAATTTCCTGAACAATTTCTCCCTTTCAAGCAATTCCAACATCAGTTTTAGGTGGACTTCATGCTCCTCCTTGGACTTTGAATAAATTAAGATGTCATCAATGAAGACAATGATTCAATGCTTTGAATGTTAATGATCAAGATTCATTAAATTCTGCTGCGGGTGGAAACTTTTTGGATAAGATGCCTCGTGAATGCTTAAGAATTATCGATAACCAAGGTTCGTAATTCATGAAACAAGGCAGTCGTTGCCAAAGTGAGTTCGAATTCATCTACTCCCGGAATTTCACCAGATGTTGCTGCTCTTACAACCGAAGTTTCTGAACTTAAGAACATGATGAAGACTATGCTTGTCGAAAAACAAAAAGCCCAAGCTCCCGCACCAGTAAAAGCGGTTGAGCAGAGTTGTGTAACTTGTGGAGGTGCTCATTCGTATAGAAATTGTCCAGCCACCAATGGTAACATTTATCAGGACAACATTCAAGAGTACGTTTCACAAGCTGCTGCAGCCAATTTTAATCAAGGCAATACAAATTTTAGACCTCCGATGGTTGCAAACCAAATCCGACCTCCTGGTTTCCTCCGATTCAAAATAATCAAAACTTTTCAAGTCAGAATCAATGAAATAATTCAACCAAAATCGAGGAACCAATTTCAAATCAAATCGTGTGTATCAACCTCCGCAGTCAACACCATTAACCAAGCTCAACCTTCTCAAGCTCCTGCACAGGCAAGTGCAAGGTGTTTCAAAGACCGATTTGAGAATTAATGTCAAGGCTATGATGCTGTATTGAGAAATATGCAAAATCAAGGCCAAGGATTACAAAATCAAATAGCCAATTTAACAGACATGCTCTCTAAATTCGTGAATGCCAATACCGATTCATCTTCTAGTATGGGAACTCTCCCAAGTAACACGGTTACTAACCCAAAAGAGGACTTGAAAGGTATTACCATTCGAAGTGGTGTTGCTTACAAAGGACCCACCATTCTTACTACTTCTTCTCCTAAAGTAGTGGAACGTATATCGATAGGTCACAAAGGACAACGATGCCTCCTGCAATAACGGAATGCACCGAAGACTCCAACCTTCGGATGTCCCTGTTTGTCCATCATGAATCAATCACAGAGCCCGTAAATGCTCCATTAGGCTTCGATGCCTAACCAAAAAACTCAATTCTATTCCTCAAGAAGAAATGATGAAAGGCGCCGTAAAAAAGCTAACGACCAAATTGAGAAATTCTATGAAATCTTTAGAGATTTGAGTTTTGAAATTAGCTTTACGGATGCCTTGATGCTTATGCCAAAATTCGCCTCGACTCTAAAAACTTTAATCGGAAACAAAGAAAAGTTGAGTGAAATGGCTAGAACTGAACGAGAATTGCTCAGCGGTCATCCTCAACAAGTTACCAAAAAAACTTGGAGACCCTGGCCGATTTCTTATTCCATGTGAATTTTCCAGGATTAATACATGCAATGCCTTGGCCGATCTTGGCGCAAGCATTAATCTTATGTCATATTCCGTATGGAAAAATCTCTCTCTTCCCGAACTAACCCTAACTTGCATGACGCTAGAACTAGCGGACCGTTCGATCTTCAGAACCGCTCGGTAAACGCTGAAGACTCTATATAATGGTGGGAAAGTTCCAGTTTCCAGCAGATTTCGTGGTCGTAGATTTTGAGCCAGACCCCCGAGTATCTTTAATTCTCGGAAGGAGTTTCTTAAAGACCAGTCGTGCATTGATAGATGTATACGAAGGTGAAATAACCCTTCGTGTTGGAAAAAGAGGCCATCACATTTAATCTGGACCAAACTTTGAGATACACGACTAATTACAATCATATGACGGCAAACCGAATGACCTCATTGGAATCAGGCTTGTGAAGAAAATCTCAAGAATTCTTGGATTCTCAAATGTGATCCTCGGTGGCAATCCCACCCTTACTATGATCCAATCGTTTCTACTTCATCTACAGACTTTAAACACCATCGGGTACATGATTTTCACTTTTCAAAGAAGCCGACTCTTTTCTGCTATAGAGGATTGATCCCGACTTCACCAGAAGTTGATCCAACGTATTATGACCCTGAAGGGGACATTCTTCTCCTCGAAGCAATTCTTAATAGTGATCCTTCACCACCTCCGAACCAAGGAAATTATTTGCCGGAAATCAGAAAAGATCTTAAAATTTGTGAAGCAAACAATAAAAATCCTTCAGTTAATGAGCCCCTAGGTTGAACACAGGACTTGCCACCTCATATTAGAATATGCATTTTTGGAAGGTAAAGACAAGTTGCCCGTCATAATTGCAAGATTTAAAAATGAGAAAAGGCCGCTCTGATCGAATTCCTAAAGTCCCACAAGCGAGCCCATCAGCTGGAAACATTTAGATATTAAGGTATCGACCCCAAGTTTTGTACCCACAAAATCTCCATGGAAGAAGACTACGAACAGACGGTTTCAGGATCAAAGGGTGGGTAAGATCTAGAAATCCACTACTACAACAAAAAAGAGGTTGAAAAACTCTGACGCCGGATTAAATTATTCCCGATTCCTGACAGTCCATTCGTACGCCCGTGCACTGTTACCAAAAAGGGTGGCATGACCGCGTCAAAATGATGAAAATTATTTAATACGACTCGATTTATCAAAGGGTGGAGAGTAAGCATTGACTATAAAGTTAATGAAGCTACCCGAAAGGACCAATTTCCCATACCCTTCCGTAGATCAAATGGCTCGAAAGACTTGCGGTAATCAATACTATTGTTTCCCGATGGCTACTCGGTTACTTTCAATTCCATAGACCCCCGCAGGACCTAAGGAAAAGGGGAAACAAAAAAAAAACCATTACAGCCCATACGAGGAAACGTTTGCCTATCGCCAGCATGCCCTTTTGGCTATGTAATGCACCTGGCACATTTCAACGATGTATGATGGCAATCTTCCATGACATGATTGAAAAAATAATGGAAGTGTTTATGGATGACTTTTCAGTCTTCGGGGATTCTTTCTCGACATGCCTATCCCATTTGGAAAAAATGTTAAAACGGTGTGAAGACACCAATTTGGTCCTAAACTGGGAGAAAAGCCATTTTATGGTGAAAAAAGTCATTGTTCTTGGACAAAAATCTCCAAGTCGGGAATTGAGGTCGACCGAAAGCTAAAGTGACGGTTATTGCCAACTCCCTCACACCGACACGTATGAAAGTTGACCGAAGTTTTTCTTGGGCAGCTGGTTTTTTTTTTTTTTTTTTTTTTTTTTTTTTTTTTTTTTGTTTTTTTTTTTATACCGACGTTTCATACAAGACTTCTCAAAAATAGCCCGCCCAATGACTCACCTGCTTGAAAAAGAGACTCCATTTTTCTTCTCAAAAGAGTGTATCGAATCCTTTAATACACTTAAAAGAAAATTGACCGAGGCTCCAATTTTGATTGCTCCCGACTAGGACTTGCCCTTCGAACTCATGTGTGATGCAAGCGACTTTGCAATTGGGGCAGTCCTAGGGCAACGAAAAAACAAGCATTTCCAACCCATTCACTATGCCAGCAAAACCATGACCGAAGCTCAAGCACACTACACTACGACTGAAAAAGAATTGCTTGCCGTAGTGTACGCTTATGAGAAAGTTCTGGTCATATCTCGTTTGTCCTAAGAGCATATGTATGACGACATTCTGCTATAAAGTATCTCTTCGCTAAAAGGGATGCTAAGACCAAGACTGATGCGGTGGATTCCTTTTGCTCCAGAGAATTCGATGTTATCATCGAGATAAAAAAAAGGATCAAGAATCTGCCGCCGATCCATCTTTCAGACTTGAAGAACCCTCATCAAGATAAACTCGAGAACAAGGAAATCACAGAAACATTTCCACTCGAAACTCTTGGATCGGTTGCTCTTCGATGTTTGAAGTACCCTATGGTTTGCAGATTTCGCAAATTACCATGCGGGGAACTTCATTGTCAAGGGAATGTCATCCCAGCAGAAAAACAAGTTTTTCAAAGATGTCAAACACACTTCTGGGATGACCCCTTCATGTTCAAAATCTGTGCGGATCAAATGATCTGGCGGTGTGTGCATGACAAAGAAGCTCTCGACATTCTCGAAGCTTGCCACAATGGACCCACCGTGGACAACACGGTGCAAAATCCTCCACGCCAAAAAAGGACCATTGATGCCGGATTCTTTTGGCCTACAATTTACAAAGATGCCCACGAGTTGGTTAAAAATTGCGACTCGTGCCAACGACAAGGAAAAATTTCACAAAGGGATGAGATGCCTCAAAATTCCATCCAAGTTTGTGAAATCTTTGACGTTTGGGGCATAGACTTCATGGGACCATTCCCATCATCAAAAGGAAACAAATACATACTTGTAGCTGTTGATTATCTTTCAAAATGGGTTGAAGCAAAGGCGCTCCCTACAAATGATGCTAGAGTTGTAGTTAAGTTTTTGAAATCCCTATTTGCCCGATTCGAAACACCAAGAGCTATTATAAGCGATCGTGGGACCCATTTCTGTAATGACAAATTTGCAAAAGTGATGTCTAAGTATGCGGTCACACATCGTCTAGCTACCGCTTACCACCCTCAAACAAGTGGTCAAGTGGAGGTGTCGAATCGTGGTTTGAAACGTATTCTGGAAAGGACAGTTGGAGAAAACCGTGCCTCATGGTCCGACAAGCTAGATGATGCTTTATGGGCATTTCGTACTGCTTTTAAGACACCAATTGGTTGTACACCTTACAAGTTAGTATACGGAAAGTCTTGCCATCTACCTATCGAGTTAGAGCATAAAGCATATTGGGCTTTGAAACATGCTAACTTTGATCTTAAGACCGCGGGTGATCATCGGAAGCTTCAACTTAATGAACTTCATGATCAAGCATACGAGAATTCTTTGATTTATAAAGAGAAGACGAAGAAACTTCACGACTCAAAGATCAAAAACCGCATTTTCAATGTTGGTGATCGAGTTTTACTCTTCAACTCTCGTCTTAAGATATTCTCAGGGAAGCTTAAATCCCGTTGGTCAAGACCATTTACCATTGTTCAAGTCTTTCCGTATAGCACCATTGAGTTATCCTAAAACTCCGGGCCAAATTTCAAAGTAAATGGTCATCGTCTGAAGCACTATTTTGGAGGGGATGTCCCTGCTATGGATATCCTGGATCTCTAAACCTTCCCTAAGGACAATTAAATTCAGGGATTGGGGCAAGCTAAGTGACCCTAAACAAGCACTTCGTGGGAGGCACCCCATGCTTATCCTAGTTTATCCATATTTTATTCTATTTAAGTAATTAATAAGTGTTTTAGTTTTTGTGAGATTGCTGTGCCTCTTTCCTTTTCAGTGTTTGTGTTTTGTGCTGTATTGCTAGGATAGGCCCGGAATCTGAACCTCTCATGCTCCGTTATTGTCCTTCCGATCACAAGAGGCTTCAAATCCCTCAGCTCATTTTGGGAATCTAATATTCCTATCTATCGACTAACGTTTATCTTTAAGACTAATTCAAAAAACCTAGGATTTACGTAGAGACCCTTCGTAAAAACATTGAGGACAATGTTTCATTCTAGTATGGGGGGATCTTCGATTTGATTATGCCTGCAGCCGTTGTTTTCACGTAATCCCATTTTTACCACCAAAATTTCAAAAAAAAATTAAAAAATTAAAAAAAAATTCAAAAATAAAATAAGTGTTTTGTCACAATTTTGACTTATTCTTGCTGGGTAGAATAAATTAAATTTTGACCCCGAACGAGCGTGTAGAGCTCTACTTTGTTCCTTACAATTTAACTAGAGCGTTCGCAGGTTGTCGAATACAAAAATGATAGTGTTAATTTGAGTGGGATGCTAAATAAGGATTATTTGGAAATCTTAAGAGCTCATGTGTTGTAAATAGTCGCTTTTTCTCCCAAAGCTCTTAACCTTATTAATATACGGCTACTTTTTGGAGATTACACTTAAAATCAATATTTTTATGTATTATATACAAAAAAAACCTTTAGAAACTATTAGTTCAATTTTATACTTGCATTTTTCAAAAATAGACAGCTGTCTTATATATATATATAGTAATATAATAAATTTATAAAATGATGATGAAAAAATGAAAAAAAATATAATAAACTGTGGGCTGATAAAAGTTTGATTGTATCTTGCCGGCTCACAACCGATGTTGCAGCCTTCTAAAAGGTCAAGGGTTACAATTGCATCAATGTTTAATATTAAGTGTAAATTAATAAAAGATATCTTTTTGTAAATTCAAATATGCTTTTGAACTTTGGCTATTATATTTTATAAGCTATGTATATACGGAAAACCTAAGAGTTTTTGAAACCTAAGGTCCGTGAGTCCCGATACTAGTCTCTGTGGGGTGTCAAAAGCCTGGTCACTTAACCGCAAGGTTGGGATGTGCCGAGATGAAAGTCGCTACATGGGATGATCTCGCCTTCAAACTCATTATTCTCGGGTGGAACGTGAAACATAGAATTTTGCAAAACATTGATCCATGGTTGAAATTCAAAATAGCACATACACCTAAGATATAATAATTATCGGGAGTGAAAAGTTTACAAGTTACAAATATGAGTAGTGTTAGCATCTTAACTCATAATTAACGGTGATTTTGTTTTAATCTTGGTTTGGAATAAGTGAAAAGTCGGGAACGATGAATTTATCCTTTTTGGGGCATTCTCGGATCGAAATGCATCTTGTTCTATGATCCCTAAAAGTTATAAAATAACGAAAGTCAAACGTTCTAGTTAGTTGCTTCATATGAAAACTACAAAAAAAATGAGAAAAATAAAAAATACAAAAATATGTGTAGGAATAAGTGTATATATTTAAAAATGGAAAAGACGGGGCTTTTCAAAACTTATGAGTCTTTAATTCCCTTGACGAACGCTTAGCTACTTTTCGAAGTATATTAGTTCGAGGGGAAACAGATTCTTAGTTTTCTAAGTGCTTACTTCATAGCATTGCGTGAGGACACGGCAATGTCTTAGTATGGGGGATTTTGGTATGCGTTTAATTACACATACCTTTCACCATTAAAATCGGACTTAAATGACCAAAAACGTACCAAAAATACATTGTATTTGTATGTTTTCACTTATTTTGTGCAGGAAGCGGATATTCGAGAAAAGGACGAAAAACCAAGTCAAAAATGACAAAACCGAGCACGGAATGGAAAAGCGTGGAAAAGCTAAAGTCAAATCGAAGCCAAAGTCAACAAAAGTCAACCAAATGGTCAACTGCAAAAAGTCAACAGTCAAAACCGGAGCCGACATTGAAGAATACTTAATGGGTCAAACCCGAACCCATTTAATGGGCCGGATAAGCCCATTAGTATATTGTATGAAGATATAAAGCCCAAATCAAATTAAATGGCCCATTACCTTTTTATAAAATCAAACGGGCCCAAATCCTAAAACTGGCCCAAATCCCTTTGTGAGTCCAAGAGCCCAAACTGTTAAGTAGCACAAGGACCAACGATGTAAAACCATATATAACCCTCAAGGGGTTATTCTGCCAACCCCTCAAAGTTGTAAACCCCACAAGGACTAAATTTGCAAGAAACATATAAAGGTTGGAGGACCATTTTTGCCACAAACCCAAATTCACCCCTGTTATACACACTCCTTTTATATCTTTGTTTCCCGCCAAACTCAAGACCCCACCACTGTTCATCATCCCCGAAATCTCTCCACACCCTGCAAAACAAAACAAAAACCACTTCCCCACATATCATAACAACCTTGCCCCACTTCACATGGGCATTTGCCATGTTGGCAATCCCAAACTTTCCCATTCGACACTATAACAGTACAAGAAATCAAGGGACAGGATCATGGAGATTGGGCAACAAGCAGGATTGATGGCCAAGATTTGATTTGGGTTTTATCTCACATAACAAGCAAAGCTTAGTCTCACTAAAAGAAACACAATGAAGAAGAAGACAAAAAGAGAAAAGAGGCCAAGACCTAGCTCGTTCCTATTTAAGAAGTAGTTTGTAAGCCATTTGGCAATACATAAGCCCATTACCCTTTAACCCCATTAACTTAACTTTGTTAAATCCACAAAGGACCTAAACTGCCATGACTTATATAACATTGGAGGGTTGGGACCAAGAATTATCAATGGCCAAGATTGACCAAGGCTTTTATCTCACACAAGAAACACACTCCTTGAAGTGTCTCAGAAAAGAAACACATGAGAAGACCTAGTACTTAGTATAAAATAGGCATTTTGTATTTCAATTAAGTGTCAAATTTTTAAGTTAACAAGGGAAAAGCTTGTAAACTGAATATTTGTACCAATTTTTTAATGCAATTTACTCTTCGTGTCATTTTAATATCCTTGTCATTTAAATTTTTGCTTTTAAATTAATGTTATTTTCATGTTTTTAAATATCTTGTCATTTGCTTATTACATTTTAAAAACTGTTGTTTAAGCTTATATATAAGTACTTAAGTCTTTAAGAACCTATATTTAAGTTTGTTTTCATTTCTGTCATGAGGAATCAAATCTGTCAAGTTTTATAAACCCATAAGGGAGTGTTTGGCACAAGGTTAAAAACGGGTCAAAACTATTTACAAACCATTGGGTCACCTTGTTCCACTTTAACAAGCCACTTTAAAAGATTTTTCATCAGTGCCTCACATTCTTAAAGGCTTTAAAACTGTTTTTAAGATTTTTCTAAAAGGATTCTTTGAAAACTGTGGTGAAAACAGTTTTCAAAAGCTCATTAGATTAAGACCTTTAAAACCTTTTTAAGAATGTGTTCTTGTGTCTCTTTTTATATCTTAATGCAGCTGTGAAAAGTTGAAATTGTTTCATTGTTTTGTTTTGAGTTAAACTGTCTCTTGTGTCAAGTTTTTAACAAGTGTAAAACTGCCATTTTTCATGTCCAAATATCATATGGTTTAAAGTGAATTTAGCTTTTCATTTTTGGTGCACAAGCTCAATTGGAGCTTGTCTCCATCTGTTTTACCTTATTTTTAAAGTTTTAAGCTTATTTCACAGCTTATTAGCAAGCTTGCTATTAAGTCTCTTTTCCTTAGTAAAATTCCCTTGGTGCAAAACAGCACCTTTCACACCCCTTTTTCTTGGCTTAATTGTGTTTTAAACATTGTCCTATTTGCATTTCTAGAAACCTCATAAGCTCATCTTTGAGCTCCTATAAGCTCAAACCTTAGGAGGCCTTCTAGCTAGCTTATTTTTAAGCTTTAAGAGCCCTATTAGGTTGTTTAGCTTAGTATTCCCCTGGTGCTAAGTGGCTAAGTTTAAGCCACTCTTTCTGGCTTAATTGTTAATTTCAGTTTAAGCTTTTGGCTTATCTAGAAAGCCTATAAGCTCTTTTGTAGGACCTATGAAGCTCAGACCTTAGGAACCACCCAAGGTTGCTTATAATTAAGCCAAAAGTAGCCCATTTAACTGATTTGCATGCTAGTATAGGCCCATAGCTTATTTGTGGTTTTCTAGTTTATTGAGCCTTTTTTCCTTAGCTTATATTTGTCATTTGTGCTTATTAGGAGTAGAAAAGTAATTGTCCTAGCTTGTTTCACCTCTTGGTTAGCTTAAAAGTCATAAAAAAGCTCAACAGATAGCTTTTTAGAGCCTTAAGTATAGAAAGTAGCTTTTGTGCCCTTTAGCTTAATTGCCTTTTTTAGCTTATTTATCTGTTTTTCTTGCTTATCTTCGTTCTCTTTTGCTAATTAGGTGTTAATGTAGGACTGTCCTTGCTTATTTGTCCATTTGCCTTAAAACAGTTAAGCCATTTTAGTTTTTTTTGTATAAAATGCATTCTGTCCCTTTAATCTAGCTTATTTCGCGCTTATTTGTAGGTTACAAAATTTTTTCCGTTTTTAAAGTTGCTTATTTTTAGCCTTTTCAAAAAGTTGTAAAAAAAACGAGGAATAAAAGTGTTGGGATTAGGGGAGACCCCGAGTGAGCAAGACTCGAACTCGGGACCTCACCCAAATCAACCAACACTTTTATAACAATACCTCTACCGCTGTGCTACAATAGCTCATCCGGTAGAGATTTGTTAAATTAAATATATAAAGCCCATTTAGCCCTATAAGCCCACAGCCATTTTTTAGTTTATAACAGCTTATTTATAAGCTGTTTTTCCCATTTTAGATTTTTCATAGGATCTTTATAGCTTAACTTATTTTTTTGTAATTTTTCAGAATTTTTTATAATCGTTTGATATTTTTTATCATTTAATTTCCTTTAAACTGTTTTTTAATTATAATAAATTAAATAAAAATCAAAAAAATATTTTTCTTTTTTAGAAAATTTTATTTTATCAGTTTTCACTTAGGAAAAATAGAAAAACTTTCGTAAGGTCGTTTTTGCAAAATTTTACTTTTTAAAGAACGGGTTTCGACCCCGTTTTTTGTTTTCTCATTTTTAAGCTCGTTTTAACTCCGTTTTCAGTCTAGTCTTTTTCATTCTTCATTATTAGTCACCTAGAGTAGATTAGAAGTAAAAAAAACTTTGTAGGGTCAATTTTTAAGAATTTAGGTTTTTGACCCCTTGTTCGGGGCTCGTGCTCTCGTTTTTTTTGTTTTATTTCAAAAATTTTAGGTTTTTCTTAATCGTTTTTGCATATTAGTAGATAATTTAGCTTTCTAATCCTCTTAATCATTAATATCATTCAAATTCAAACTTTCCGACTGTACCGATTTTCAAGTCCAGCCTCGTTGGGGATAAACGACCCGGGAATATTCTAAACTACTTCTCGGTTTCATTGATTATTTTTAGATTTACTTACTATATGTATTTATATAATTATTTATTATATTTATATATATAAGTAAAAGAATTTTAAATTGTCAATTTTTGGCGCCGTTGCCGGGGAGGCTGTGAGTCGATTATCCATACTATTTGAAACTTAGTTTTTGAAGATCCTTCATTCTTGAAGTTATTGGCTTTATAAAAAAAACCCTAAAAGTACAAAAATATTTTCATTTTCTTTTTAGTATAATTATCATATAAAAAAAACCAAAAAGATAAAAACATTGTCTTTAATTATCAATAAAAATCAATCAAGTTGGTAAAAGAACACCAACATATAATACTTTCAACTGAAGTATTATCCATTAATAAGTTCCCGAACCAAAGAATCAAAAACTTACCTTTTGTGTCACTTGCGAGGTACGGTTCACCTTTTAAAAGATAAACAAACTCAAAGAGGGGTATAAGGCGGGTTGTTCCTTGGAACTACGACCCTAAAGGAAAAAGGTTTTTAATAGCTTCGCGCTTTCCTATTCCTCCGCTCCTTTGTGCGTTTTTCTTTTCGAAGAGTTACCGAGAAGCTTGTCGATTATTAGGTTTAAGTTGTCTTAAAAAGCAACAGGCAATAATTTTATTTAACACTTAAATGAAAACTATTTGGTAAAAGAACAAAAAAAAAACCAAAAAAAATTAAAGTAAATTTTCTTTTCTAGTGTATGCGCACTCGTTCCCAGTCTCGTAATCTTCATAATCAACAACACCAGGCCCCACCTCCTGTTGTTGAACCTTTTAATCTTGAAGAACCAATTGAAAATCCAGATCCACTAGCTCCGATGGCTGATAACCGGACTATGGCTCAGTTGCTTGAAGCACCC
>BQNB010081895.1:4908-29487 GCA_026074375.1 Tanacetum coccineum
AACGATCAAACCCTTTAAGCCTTTAAAAACACCATTTTACCTTTATAAACTTGTTACTCCATAGCTCTAGTGGTGGAGATGTGTATCCATGCCAAGCTTATGATAGAATACTCGTCATGACCGAGCAATTGAGTGAATTAGTTACATGTTACCAAATAGATTCCTTAGGGATACATTTTCATAAACTTCTAAAAGCTACTTGAGGAAAAGTAGGATTCAAGTGGGGGGATATTTGATGACATCAAATAACATCACTTTTATAGCATCATTTATCCCATTTAAATAACCCATTTTGTATGATTATTGCAAGAATGGTTACTTAATCATTTGTATTTGAGAATTGCATTAATTATGGAGTACTTGGTGAAGATTAGTAAAAAGGCACACATTCTGGAGCTTAAACAAAAACATTTGAAGAAACTGACTCTGTCATCCTATACGTCGTAACCATCAAGGAAGATATGGCGTATCTATACCTGCACTTCACAAGAAATCATGAAGACTCAAAGACCAATACGCCGTATCCAGGAGACTCCATACGCCATGTTGAATTTAAAGTAATAAAATATTCTGAATGATATCGAACATGGTCCCTACTCCAAAAAATCCCTGATACGCCGTATCCATGTATCTCGATACGCTATATAGATCAAATTCCAGACCGTATAAATAGAAAACCTAAAAACGGGTTCTTAGTGTGCTTGATCATATTTTTGATACCTTAACCACAAAAGTCAATTCTCAGAAGAGCAGAAGAGGTCAAGCAAAGCTACTAATTTCATAGGAAACACTTCGTAATCTCCTATACTCTAGTAATCGTTCGATTTTTTGTATCATTCGTTTAACTCGGTTAGTTTACATTGGTTGGATTATTACTCTTGTATTGATTATGACGTTTGAGGGCTAATACCCTTGGGTATTAGCCATTATTATGAAGATTTGAATGTTTGTTTTGTTTATCTCAAATGCTTAATTTATCGTTGATTGCTTTTTTATGTTTATCAATTTATACTGTTTACGTGCTTTTGTATGTGACCTATATCATACAAATGGATCTAGTGATACCGATGTTAGGAACACAAAAAGTGTCGGTCACTTCCATTATATCTTTAGATAGCTCGTAAAGTAATATTTGAAAACTAGATAAGCTAGCTTAGGAAAAGCCCGTGGAAAGCTCATGAACTTAGCCTATTAGTTGGCCATATCAAGTGTATAAATAACCTCTCTACACATGGAGAGGGTGTTGGTTAGTTGTTTTTCTCATAATCTAAGTGTGCATTTTCTCTTTTACTTTCTCTTACTAGAAGCATCCTCCCAACCTCTTTATCTCTCTAGATTTCTTCATAGTTCCTTGTGTGTTATAGATTACTAGTATTCTACAATTGGTATCAGAGCGCCATGGGGTGATATTGTTTGTGTTGTGTTTGTTTTTCCTTGTTTTCTACTCGTTGTACTCGAATTTTTTATATGTCGAAGCTCTTACTTACACTAAAAGATCTTATACCTAGGTATATTTGATCTAGTATCTTAGATATACAAGGTGTACAAGCTTAGATACAAGAAATTTTCATTTTTGTGCAAGTTTTTGTTTCAAAATTTTTATAAAAGTACAAATCTTGATTTCAAAATTTTTGTCTTAAAAACCATAAAGTTTGCATTTTTAAGGTTCTTATAGGCTTAGTATTACTAGTTGTACAAGACATTTTGGGTAAAAACATCCAAAAGTGAGTCTTTTAGTGTTTTAGAAAAGTTGAAGTTCGTTTTTGCAGGAGGCGAATTAGTTTTGTTCTTGAAGGCGAATTAGTTCTTTTTCTTTGAAGGCGAATTAGAATTTCATATTGAAGGCGACTTAGTAATTTTCTTCCAGAGACGAATTAGTATTTTTCTTTGGAGGCGAATTAGAACTTTTCTTTTGAAGGCGAATTAGTTCCTTTCTCTTCAAGGCGAATTAGTTCCTTTCTTTTCAAGGCTAATTAGCACTTTTCTTTGCAAGGCGAATTAGTTCTTTTTCTGAGAAAGGCGAATTAACACATTTCTACTTTACGAGACGAATTAGTACTTATTCCTTGGAAGGCGAATTACTCCTCCTCTTTACAAGGCGAATTAATACTTTTCCTAGAGGCGAATTAGTCAATTTATAAGGCGAATTAATTTCCTTTTGGAAGGCGATTTAATACTTACTTTGAAGACGAATTAATCCTTGTTTCAGAGGCGAATTAATAATATTTGCTTTCGTAAATTATACGGTTTATTTATTTGATTTGTAAAATCCCATAAAACGTTATTTTCCGGTTTAATCAAGAGTTGTAAAATCCCGTGTAGTTTTAAGACTTAATACACCTAAAAGACAATTCACTTTAACACAATTCATTCTTATCATTGTCCGATCAACAACTAATCTAATAACATCAAATCAAAATGGATTCAATGATTCCAACTGGACAAAAGAACACTCTTGCTGAGTACATGATACTTTCTGGTGCTGACAATCGTCCACCAATGTTGGACAAAGACTTGTATGATTCTTAGAAAAGTAGAATGAAACTATGCATGCAAAACAGAGAACACGAAAGAATGATACTTGAATCAGTTGAACATGGTCTACTTATTTGGCCTACTATTGAAGAAAATGGGGTGACCATGACAAAGAAATATGCTGAATTGTCTCCTACTAAGAAAATTCAAGCTGATTGTGATATGAAGGCAATTAATATCATTCTTCAAGGTCTACCAACTGATATATCTATTCACTTCTTAATCATCACAGAGTTGTCAAGGATCTATGGGAAAAGGTTCAACTACTAATGCAAGGTATCTCATTGACTAAGCAGGAAAGGGAGTGCAAATTGTATGATCCATTTGATAAGTTCACTCACATCAAGGGGGAATCACTTCATCAATATTATTTGAGATTTAATCAGCTAATGAATGACATAAACATTTACAATATAAAATTGGAGCAATTTCAAGTTAATACCAAGTTCTTAAATGGTCTTCCACCTGAATGGAGTAAGTTTGTGACTGATGTCAAGCTTGTAAAAGATTTGCATACTACCAACTTTGATCAGCTTCATGCATATATTGAACAACACGACCTCCATCCCAATGAAGTCCATCTCATGCATGAACACAGTCAAGATCCACTTGCATTATTTGCAAATCATCAAATGACACCATCTCACTTTAATAATTATCGGTCTTCATACAACAATCCCTAGTTTCAATAACAACATAAATAGTTTTCACCATCGTAGTCTCCTTAATATGGATCAAATCATCCCACACAACATTACTCAACTACTTATCCATCCACATCACATGCAATCACTCACCCATCAGCACTGTATCCAAATGCTTACTCATCAACTGTTCATCAAGAGGCTTGTACACAACCATAATCTGTTCCTTAAATTGAATATATTGTCTCCATAGTTAATCAACAGACACACCTTGCTGAATTTCCTCAAATAGACTCTGGTCTAACAGTTCCTGTGTTTAAGCAAGGAGATGACTCTATTGATGCCATTAACAAAATGATGTCATTTCTGTCTACTGTCGTCACATCTCGTTTCCCATCTACCAACAATCAGCTAAGAAACTCATCCAACCCAAGAAAACAAACAACTATTCATGATGGAAGAGTGACTATTCAACCACTTTAGGGAGACAAAATTCTTATGCTGCTGGTACTTCATAAATAAGAGCTTATACTTCAGGAATAGAAGGGAATTATTCTGGTCAACAAAGGGTTGTGAAGTGTTTTAACTTCCAAGGGAAATGTCATATGGCAAGACAGTGTCCAAAGCCAAAGAGGAAAAGGGATGCTACGTGGTTCAGGGAAAAGGTTCTATTGGTCGAAGCTCAAGGAAATGGTAAAGTTCTTAATGAGGAGGAATTGGAATTCTTGGCAGATCCTGGTATTTTAGAAGGTCCAGTTACACAGTCGATCATCACACACAATGCAGCTTATCAAGCAGATGATTTGGATGCATGTAATTCTGATTATGACGAGATCTCAACAGCCAAAGCAGTTCTTATGGCTAATTTATCTAGTTACAGATCAGATGTTCTCTCTGAGGTACCAATCTTGACAACACTAGTAATGATATGCTAAATCAAAGTGTGCAAGAGATGCCGTATTTTAAACCTTCTCATTTTGTGGAACATCCAGAGAATGAGATACATAGTGATAGTAATATCATTCCGTACTCTCAGTATCTGATTGAATCACAAAATGCAGCTGTACAAGATATATATTCTTCTGTACAACAAGATGCCTTGATATTATCGGTGTTTGAACAACTGTCAAATCAAGTAACTAACTGTAATAAGGTCAATAATGACAATTTAATTGCCAATGAAATCTTATCTGCTGAGCTTGAAAGATACAAAGAATGGGTAAAATTTCTAGAAGAAAGACAAAATGTGGATTTAGGTACTCGAGAAAAGCTTATAATAGATGATATAATTCGAGAGAAAAATGCACAGTTTGCAGATTTTGAAAAAGAAATTAACAATCTTAAACAAACTCTTTCCGAACAATCAAAGGAAAAGGAACTGTTAACAAAAACATTTAATGTTTTCAAAAACGAACGCAAGGAAAAAAAAGCTAAGAATATTCATACAGAAATTGCTTTGGAAAGAAAGTTAAAGAACTAGACAACATTGTTTGTAAAATAGGTCAATCCGCACAAACTGTGCATATGCTCACGAAACCACAAGTTTTCTATGATAACAATCTGAAACAAGCTCCTGGTTTTCAAAATCCTTTCTATCTTAAGAAAGCTCAGCAGATTAGGCCAATGTTGTATGACGATAATGTTATTGCTAAGGAAACCAATGCGATTTCAATTGCTGATTCTGAAGAGACTTTGATGCTTGAAGAAGAGAGTCGATCCAAAATGCTTTTAAAACAAAGTGATCCAATGGTCTTAGAAAAGAAAGTTAACACTAAACCAATTGATTATGCTGGGTTAAATCAATTATCTGAAGATTTTGGTAAACGTTTTGTCCCACAACGAGAACTATCTTATGAACAAGCTTTATACCATATTATTGACCAATCTGCTTCTTCGTCTGTTAAAACTGAGGCTCCTCGGGAACTTCCTAAGGTAAGCCTGGTTAATACAAGCCTTAAAAAAGCTTAAATACCATATTAGCCATTTTGACAATGTGGTGAAAAAGTAGATCACGCCCAATGCTTTAACAGAAGGGGAATGGGGGTTTGAATACACTAAAGCTGTTTTTCAAAATGAAATAATTCCATTTTTAAAGACTTTAAAAGACATATTTAATGTTTTTGATAAATTTTTTAAATGAGGTAACGGAAGTACAAACAATTTTTAACCAGATGGAAGCTGCTGTTCAACAGTATCATGTAGACAAACAGTGTTTTAAAATTCAAAAGGAACAATTTTTGATTGAAAACGATCGACTCTTGGATCAAATCATTTCTCAAGATATTGTGAATATTGTTGTGAATTCTTCTGTGGATCCGAATACTTCTATGAATGTGAATTCTTCGGTGGCTATGATTGAATCTCTGAATTATGTGGAAATGTGCAACAAGTGTCTGGAACTTGAAGTTGAGCTTATCAAAAAACATAACATGGTTGAAAAAGATGAGTATAATAGACTTTCAAAAAGATTTTATGAACTTAAAAAACACTGCATTTCTCTTGAATTTGCAATGCAAATCAATAAAGAAATTTTTCAAAAGAATAACACATCTGTGAACCAAACTGATCCTTTATGTGATCAATTGTTTGAATTGAACAATTTGAAAGCTGGGCTTTAAGCAAAAGACACGACAATCAAGAAGTTAGAAACACACATTCAGCAAGTCAATGAAACTTCTACAAGTGAAAGTGTGAAAAAAGACTTCGATGAATTGAGACTATCAACATTGAACTGGAACATAGGGTGACAATACTAATTGCTGAGAATGAGCATTTGAAACAAACTTATAAACAACTTTATCATTCAACTAAACCATTACGTGTTCGTGCTAAAGAACAAATTGAATCTTTGGTTAATCAAGTAAATCAAAAATCTATTGAAATTTTTGATTAAAATGCTCAACTTCAGGAAAAAGTATTTTTCATAACAGCATTAAAAATGATCTTAGGAAATAACAAGGAAAGGAAATTACTATTAATGCTACACAAATAACAAACGCTACCAATATTGCTTTCAGGAATGTATAAGCCTTGACCTAGAATTTTAGGCCTCCAAGTAGAATATATAGCGGAAAGCTCATGAATTACATTATATTTCAAGTTCATACTATGGAACAAGTGCTATTACTTAGGGAGGTAGTGAACAAGCTCCCTCCGCACCCCCCCCCCCCCCCCCCCCCACCTTTAGATAGCTGCATCTTATCAGCCTGTATAGCTTGGTAGCTTAATCAAGATTGCTTCGCAAATGGTTATGTTAGAGATACTTGAGCCCTGCATATTCATAAATATGTGAGAATTAGTTGCCCGTCACACTATATCAATAAGATAAAAATAAGTTCTGATTTTTTACATGCCGCATCATCAAGCAACATCGCCAGAAGTAACTAACAGACCCTTTATTGATCTTCTATAGGTAAAACCTTTTCTACTAGTGCTTAGCTGGATACAAATGCCTTTCAGGCAAATTACAACAATTGATTATTTGAGTACACGGTTGCTAAGTCCTTATCCTTGTAAATACAGTTTTAGGATGATTGGGATTCATGGTAGTATTTATTTCACAGAAGAATGGGGATGAAAAGTTAAGTCAATACCCCCATATGTTTGTCAAATGATCTCCATGTTATTTTTATCCACCTCAATACGGGTCATTAGTTAGATTGTAAATTTCGAGCAAGTAAAAGCTCAAGTGTAGGGGTACGTATTATAAACCCCATGTGATGTATTATGTTATTCAAAAAAAAGAGATTGATGTAGAGTTGTGTAGAGTTTGTATATCTTTGTCTGAGTCTTGGCTTAGCAACCAAACTAGTGTGTATTCGCGTAAATAATTAGCTAACCCTTCCACTCCAAATTCACCCAAAGCCACCCAAATGTATCCCATCCATTTCTGTTTCCCTTATATGTTATCTTACACCTACACCCCACAACCCTTTAAAAGACCTCTTAGATAGTAATGAATAATGCTTGCACCTAGCAGTGGAGGTTTGATCCTTTACCAAGCCTATGGTAATTTATATGCTATGACAGGTAATGAGTGTTGATTTTCTGTTTCCCCCATATGTTATAACTCATTATAAAACCGAGTGAAAGAGAGAATCATAAACACTTATGTAAGGTGCTAGTGTATATTTTCTGTGCTATTAATTATGAGGTCTAGAAGGCTGTGTTGTAGAATATTTTTAAAAAGTAGGTAAAATGACCCCTTATATTGTTATTGTCTAGATAGAAAAGCCCATTTGCTTGAGGACAAGCAAATCCCAAGTGTAGGGGTATTTGATGAGGTGTCATTTTATACACTTTTTCGGGCTTGTTTAACCCCCCCAAATCATTGCTGTCTATGCCAAATACTTTTGACCGAATTCAACAAAGATAAAGTAAATTATATATACATACATATAAAAACAAATAACTAATAATGTTAAAAATACCATCATTATGAATACTTACATATTGCCCCACCTATTCTTTTTTTGAATACTATCACATACTACGTCCCAACATCTGATATATATTTCAAAAGGAAAAGACAAGAAACAGTAAGGATTCCTGGTATGTGCTTAATTACACATACCTTTTTCCATTAAAAACGGACTTAAATGACCAAAAACAGACAAAAATTGCCAAATATATGTTTGTTTTGCATTTGTATTGTGCAGGAAACGGATATTCACAAAAGTACGAAAAACAAAGCCAAAAACAACAAAACTGAGCACGGAATGGAAAAGTGTGAAAAGACGAAGCCAAATCAAAGCCAAAAAGTCAACCAAGTCAAGAAGTCAACAGAAAAGTCAAACAGTCAAAGTCAAGTCAACTCCGAGAAGCTGAATCAGAAAAGAATATAACTTGAGGGACTGAAATTGCCAAATCCCAAAGTTATATTACTAAGATAAAATGACAAGGGCTGAATTTGCAATTTACTGAAAATGTGACTCTAGGGGCCAAAACTGCCAAGCCCCTAAAGTTATATTAACAAGGGACGAGTTTTGCAATGCAAGTTATAACAATGAGGGGCATATCACCACAAGGACCATGGATGCAAAATACCTTATAACTTTGGGGGACTAACCTTGCCATTTCTCCAAACCCACACCCTGTCATTTTTTTTATAACTCATTTTCCCGCCTAAACACAGGACACAAGTCACGGGTTTCTTTGCCCCTTTTTACCCTATGAATCTTCATCCCCACCATGGGTAAACATCACCCCCCTCCTCCACTAAACTTTCCCAGCTACAAAAATGCCAACTTGGCAATCCCCCATTGTCCAAGAACCATTTTCGATGGTGATGATGACTTGGGGTTATAATTAAGGGCTGGGATTTGTTCTTGGATTACACTCACACAACAAACACACCCCCAATTCTGTGTCTACAAGGAAACACAACAAGAAGAAGTGAGGAAAAAGACAAAAGTTCGAAGACCTAGCTCGTTTTTGTATAAATAGGCCATCTTGTAAGCCTCCAAAGGCATCTAGTTTTTATGTAATTTTTAACCTAGTTGTAGTTTTCAGCATGTTTTTAAGTCATCTCAATTATTTTTCAGTCTTGTAACTCGTTTTCAATATTAATGGAAGTTTGAAGTGTTTAAGTAAAACCTTGAATTCATTTCTTTATTATTGTTAAAAAGTCTTTCATCAGCCACTTTAAGCTTTAAATCAATCATATAAGTAACCTGTTCTAATTTAATTACAAAGTACTTAAGAAATTTCAAAAATCTTAAATTACCAAAAACAAGAAAAAATATATATTTGAAGAAGTATGGAAGATGGGTCAAACTTGGATGGACCCATGGGTTGAAATATGTTCAGAAATCTAAGGACTTAGGGGTGGATAGGATTAGCTTTAGGTTCCTTGTCATTTGGACCCTTGTAAGTCACTTCCTTAAAATTTCTGCTTACTGTTACTGTAGCATAGCTTATTTCTGCTTATTATTGCTTCTAGATGCTCATTTATGTCTATCTCATGCTTATTTATGCTTGCTTTTTGATTTCATGCCTTTTGTTTGAGTTTTAAATTGAAACTGCCTTTAATAGCTTAAATCTGCCATTTGCTTATTTGCTTATCTTAGTGCTTATTTTCTGCTTAAATTTGCTTATTTATGCTTAATACGTTTATATGTTTATCTGTCTTTAGATATCTCAGCTTAAACCACTCTCTTTCAGTTTAAAATTTTGATTTTCATAGATAAAGGGGTGTTTGGGTTAACTTGCTAAAATGGGTCAATCCAGGTTATAAACCTTTGGGTCATTTGACCAAGTTTAACCAGCCTATTTGAGTTGAGTATAAGCTGTTTTTCAAAAAGTTTTGGTCTTAATGTTTGTTTCAAAGATTTTCTAAAAGCTTGCTCAAAACTGTGTTTTCATAACAGTTGGTACATTGCTTATTTGATTTTGTGTTTAAGTCTGATATATTTTATAAGTTAAAATCTAAAAAAAAAAGTCAAGTTTAAATTAGCTATGTTTCAAATCTATGGTAAATTTGTGTTGTAGATTAGCTTATTTTGATTTTGAGCTCAAGGTAGTCATAAGTCCATATTTTCATGTCTATTTGAAGTGTTATATTGAGTCAAAAGTGCCTGCAATTTGTAGTCTTTGGTTTTGCAAATCTTTGTCAAATTTTGTCAAATCGTTTTAAAAGTTAAAACCTGCCATTTTTTGATTTCAATTTCCAGACAACAGAAATATGTTTTTAGTTTATGGATTCATGGAGCTCAAGCTCATTATGAGCTTGTCTCTCCCTGTTTTTATAGCTTTGTCTGCTCGTTTGAGCTTATTTTGTGGCTTAAATCAAGGGCTGCATTAGCCCTTTGGGTCTGCCATTAAAGGCACCCCTGGTGCAAAAGCCTGTTTTGACAGCTTCTTTAAGTTGTCATTCAGCTTACCATTTTCTTTCTAAAAAGCAATTTTAGTAAGCTTAAAGGGTGTGCTTTAAGCCCCTATAAGCCCAGCCATTGGGTCTCACTCTAAGGGTTTAAAAATAAGCCCCAAAAGTGACCCTAGGTCCTATTTGTTTGACAGAATTGACCCATTTTGACCCAATTTGCTTATTTTGCTTAGTTGTCTATTTTTACTGACTTATTTCTAGTTGCATTAGCTTATTAGGTTTAGTATACCATCAATCTTGGCTTATTTGTGTTGTTCATTTGCTTATTTGTTCATAGAAGCCAAAAAGAAAAGCAATTGTGCTTGGTCATATAAATCATTTTTGTCTGACTAGCTCTATTCATAAGCTTTTCCTATAGCTTATTTGTCCTTTCAAAAGCTATTTTGAGTCCGATAAAAGTGAAAATGATTAATTCCGAATCTTTTAAGTTATTCCTAGCTAAAAAGCCATAAGATTCTGTCTTTGGGCTTATTTTTAAGCCACAAAGTGCCATTTTGTCTGTTTTTAGCCATTTTCTTGTCAGATAGCTTTTAAGCTTTTCTAAGCTTATTTTCTGTCTTTTTTGCTTAAGTTTAATCCTGCATTAGCTTATTAGTGTTAGCTTAATCTTGTTTCATAGCTTATTTGCATTTTGTAGCTTTTGAAAAATCCAAAAAAAGAAAAAAAAAAAATAGAATCGCATCAGCAGCATTAGCCAAATCTGGCTGTTTAAGCTCATTTCTTTTCATTTGTGCTTATTTTGCTTGCTCTAGCTCATTTAGGTTAGTTCAAACTTATGATAGCTTATTTAACTTGATTGTAGCTTGTCTAGGCCAAAAGAAGCCCATGACTTAGCTTAATTTTCCCTAAGTTAGGGTTAACAAAAGCCCATCTGCTGTTTGTTTTAGCATTTTCAGGGCGTATTTGTAGCATTTTATAAAAAAAGTGTTTTTTTTTAAATCTTACGAGACGTGAATTATAAATGGTGTGTATAAAAATTGCGAAAAACAAAAAAAAAACTGTTTGGGAAAGGCAGAGAAGCCCCAAGTGAGCAAGGGCTCGAACTCGAGTCGGGACTTCTACCTCCCTACACCGAACAATTTTACACAACACTCACATACCAACAGAGCCCTTGGGTCTTTTGCGTTAACCTTTGCACCAAAAATAACTATAAGGACGTTTTAGTATAATAAGCCTATAAGCTGTTTAGGCTTATTATCTGCTTATTTAAATAAGCTGCTGTCCCCGTTTTATTTTTTCAATAAGACTTGTCCATTCTTAAGCTATTTTGTAAAAAAAATTCAGAATTTTTCATAAACATTTAGTATTTTTTATAATATATTTTCATTAAAAGTTTAAAAAATTCATTAAAAATAAAATAATTATCAGAAAAATATAAACTTTTTTAAATTTTTTTTCTCTTTTCATATAGTTTCTAGGAAAAATATCATTTTTTGTGTAGGGTCATTTTTCCAAAGTTTCATTTTTTAAAGAACGGGATTCGTTCCCGTTCTTGTTTTGACTCGTTTTTGGTCCAAACGAACTCCGTTTTTAGTCTAGTTTTTTTTAAGACTCGATTTTTAGTTCAAGTAAATCTATTTTGAGTTTCAAAATTGTTCTAAAGTGTTATAATTGCAAAATTAGGTTTTGACCCTCGTTTCTCGTGCCCGTTTTAGTTTAAAGTTATATAATAGCTTTCGTTTTTAGATTTTTATTTTAAAATCGTTTTTGCATATTTAATCATATTAATAGAAAAATCCAATTCAATCATTGTTCCATTCCAAGCATCGATTATCAAATTCTCATTCGATTTTCCATCAAGCTCGTTGGGACTTAAACATACGTCCCGGGAATATACTTCCGTACATATTTATTTTAATTTGTAAACTCTTGACCAATCCTTGTTAAAGGTATAGGTTGAGTGTTTGCTTGTGTTATTATAAATATATAATATATATATTTATTATATATATATATATATATATATATATATATATATATATATATATATATATATATTATTGAACGAATCAATTTTTGGCGCGTTCCCCGTTGAGGCTGTGAAATGAATTATCGTAACGTTTGACAAATTGTGTTTGAATTTATGAATATCTCTTTTATTTTCATAAAAATACAAAAATATTTTTCATTTCTTTTTAGCATATATATAAAATTCAAGAAAAATCAAAAATATAAAAACATTGTCTTAATCAGGAAATAAAATCATCAATCATATAATACTTTCACTAAAGTATTATCATTAATAAATTCCGGTGAACTTGTTGGTTCCCAAATCGAACAAAAAGATTAAAAAAATGCCATTTGTGTCTCTTACACGACGTACGCCTCACCTCGATTATGATTAACAAACTAAAAAGTAGTGTCTAAGGAGGGTTGTTTCCGAGGAAACCCCCCTTAAACGACCCGAAAGGAGAAATAGCTTGCGCAATCCTACTCCTCCTCTCACCTGTGCTTTATCTTTTTGAGAGCTACCGTGAATAAGTTAGAATATTTGGTTTGAAGTTGTCCCTAACCTCATGTCCGTTAAACACATTGGAATAAATCATTCAAAAAAAACAAAAAAAAAATTAGTGTAAATTTTCTTTATTATATTTTCTATTTTAGTGCATGCGCACTCGTTCTCAAGCCCCTCAACGTCGACAACAACAAGTCCGACAAACTTTTGTTGAATCACCCAATCTTGAGAAACCAAATAACAGTCAAGAAACTTTCAATCCTCCCATAGTTACGATGGCCGATAATCGTACTATGGCGCAATTACTCGAAGCACCCACCGAGGGTTACGAGGATGCGATCGTTGTTCCCGAAATTACCACAAACAACTTTGAGATCAAGCATGGTCTAGCTTAACTTTTTCAAAAACAAGTCAATTTTTGGACACGATTAAATAAGACCCACAGCTCAAATCCGACATTCAACAAATCACTTCTACGATGAAATTCCCGAACGTCCCGAGTACGTCGGTTAAGCTAATGCTTTTTCACCCATTTTCCCGTCGCGGGAGCCCTGCGCCGGATTTGGCTCGACAAAGAACCCCCCGATCGATTCTTTACATGGGATTATCTTGTCTCGAAATTCAATTAACAAATTTTTTCCCTCTCTCCAAAACTACAAACCTTCGTACTGAAATCACAAGGTTTTCAAACAAAGATTTGACGAATCATTTATAAGCATGGGACTCGGATTCAACGAACCATCTATAGGTCATGCCAGCACATGTTTTTCAGAATTGCATCAACTCGATAACAGTTCAGGATAATGCCTATTAACTCGTAATTAACAAGAAACATTTGAAAGACCGCTTCGTGTGGTAACTTTTTGGATAAGATGCCCCGAGAATGTCTAAAAATCATCGAGAGCAAATCCAAAGTTCGTAATTCACGTAAGCAAACCCGTTGTTGCTAAAGTGAGTACAAGCACTTCCACCTCCGAATCTCTCCGATGTCTCCAACTCAAAATAAAAGTGTCAAGCTATTGCTCCTTATATAAGAAAAATCAATCCCAATCTCCCTCTCCACCAAACTCCCGCTCCCGTAAAAGCGGTCCTAGGGAAATTATAATGTGACCTTGCGCTGGAGCTTCATTTCGAAATCAAAATTACTGCGCCACCCGAGTGGCAACCATTTATCATGACAATATTCAAGCTTACGTTTCTCAAGCCACCGCGGCTAATTTCAATCAAGGAAATACCGGTGCCCGACCTCCGATAAGTTGTCAAAACCAAAATTTCTACCTCCCGTTTCCTCCTATTGCAAAACCATCAAATCAACCAAAATCGGGGGGATCATTTTCAACCAAAATCGGGAACAATTTAAACCAAATCAGGGTAATAATTTCAAATCAAGGACAAGTTTACCAACCCCTAGATTAATCAACCCCATGACTTTTCAAGCTCACCGTTTACCAGCACCCGCTCCTCAAACACAAGGTTGTGCTAAGACCGATTTTGATACTAGTAAAGTCTAATGATGCGGTTATTGAGGAATATGCAAAACCAATCAAAGGTTTTGTAAAACCAATGTCAAAAAAAACCGCAAACTTAAAATGAACAACATGGCACATCTAATCAAAGTCTTGAAAGTATGCAAGGTAACTTATATCCAAAATGAATACCCCGCCTCTACTTCAGTTTCGGATGACTCTCCCGGGTAACACCGTTACTAACTCAATGATGATTTGAAAGGTATCAACCACCCGAGTAAGGTGTATTAGATGGGGGGGAGTGGGAGATTGGTGGGGGTGCTTAACAAGGACCCACAGTCAATCTTCTTTCTCTTCTTCCTCCGAAAGTAATGAATCGGATAACCGAGGTACAAAGTATACAAATGCTTCCTACTAATAACGGAAGCACCAAAGCCGTCCAAACCTCCGATTATTCAATTCCAACTCAAAATCCAACTCTGGAGCCTGATGTTGCTATCCCGTGTTAGTGCCCTGATGCCTAACAACGAACAACCAATTCCATTTCCTTCAAGAAGAAATGATGAAAGGCACCGAGAAAAAGCTAACGATCAAATTGAGAAATTCTACGAAATCTTTAGAGATTTGAGTTTTGAAATTAGCTTTACGGATGCCTTGACCCTTATGCCAAAATTTGCCTCGACTCTAAAAACTTTAATCGGAAACAAAGAGAAGTTGAGTGAAATGGGCTAGAACATTTCCATTGAACGAGATTGCTCAGCGTCAAGCGTAAACAAGACCAAAAAAAACCTCTACTTAGAGACCCAGGCCGATTTCTTATTCCCTGTGATTTTTTTAGGATTAATACATGTGCAACGACCATGGCCGATCTCGCGCAAGCACTAATCTATATTCCATATTTTCATCTGGAAAGATCCCTCTCTTACCCGAACTAACCCCGACTTGGCATGACACTAGAGCTAGCGGACCGTCAATCAACTGAACTAATCGTACGCCAAAGACGTCCGTTTAATGTTAAAGTTCCATTTTCAGCAATTACGTAGTCGAAGAGATTTGAACCATACCCCTGAGTAGGGGTTTTTGTGGGGGTGGGTCCTCAAAATTCTCGGTAGAAGTTCTAAAGACCAGTCGTGCGTTGATCGATGTTTATGAAGGTGAAATAACCCTTCGTGTTGGAAAAGAGGCCATTACCTTCAATCTGGACCAAACTTCGAGATACACAGCTAATTACAATCATATGACGGCAAACCGCATCGACGTCATTGAATTGGCAAGTGAAGAATACTCGCAGAAAGTTTAGGTTTTCTGATTCGTTTTGCATATGGCAATCCTTGCTCCGATTACAACCAATTGTACTCAAATTCTTCACCAACACTAACTTCCTTTTCGGGTATAGTGATTTTCTCCTTCTCGAAGAAGCCATGCTTTTATAGCTATCAATGACATCCAATTTTCATGGGAAATTTGATGCTACTTACTAAGAGCCCTGAGGGTGACTTTCTTATCCTTGAAGCTCTTCGTCAATAGTGATCCGTTACCTTGATCCTCTTCTGAATCATAAAGATTATCTCGCTCGAAATCCGGAAAGAACTTAAAGTTATTAAGCTAAAAACCTAAAATCATCAATTGATTGAGCCTCCACCGAGTTGAACTTAAGGACTTGCCACCTCATTTAGAATACGCATTTATTGGAAGGCGACAACAAATTGGCCCGTTCATAATTGCGAAAGACTTGAAGGATGAGGGAGAAAGGCATGCTCTTATCAAGGTACTAAAGTCCCACAAGCGGCGCCATCGCTTGGAAACTCTCAATATCAAGGGTGTTGAATCCAGAGTATTTGTACTCACAAAAATCCTTATGGATCTAGGACTACGAACACCAGTCTTCAGAGTCAAAGACAGGTAATCCAAAGATCCACAATGTCATCAAAAAAGAGGTTGAAAACTTCTTGAATGATGCAGGATAATTTATCTGATCTCTGACAGTCCATGTAAGCCGGTACATTAGTGCAGTGTACCAAAGAAGGGTGCATAACCGTCGTCAAGAATGATGATAATGATTTGAATACCAACATCTATTGTCACTGGTGTAGAGTGTGCATTGACTATAGACAGTTGAATGAAGCCAACCCGAAAAGACCATTTCCCCATTGCCTTTCAGGGATCAAATTCTCGAAAGACTCGCGGGAAACCAATAAAATAAATCTATTGTTTCCTAATACAAGCTTCGATTTTCTCGGGTTAATTTTCACAGATTCCTATAGACCCAAAGGATCAAGAGAAGACAACATTCACTTGCCCATACAGAACGTTCGCCTATCGCCGCATGCCTTTTGGGGCTATGCAATGCACCCGAAACAAGATTCAACGATGTAATTAATAGCAATCTCCATGACATGATCGAAAAGACATGGAAGTGATCATGGATGACATCTCGGTCTTCGGAGGGGGGGGGGAAAAATAAAAAAGGGGGGTAGGGAAAAAAAAAAGAAAAGTATTCTTTTCTCTACATGCCTAACCCATTTGGAAAAAATGTTAAAAACGGTGTGAACACAAATTTGTCCCTAAATTGGGAGAAAAGTGCCATTTTATGTAAAGGAAGGCATTGTTTCTTGGACACAAAATCTCTAAATCGGGAATTGAGGTTCGATCCGTGCTAAAGTTGAAGTTATAGCCAAGCTCCCTCCCCCGACTTCTGTCAAAGGGTCCGTAGTTTCTTGGCAATGCCGATTTTTTTTTTACCCCGAAAACCCCCCCCGTTTCATATAAGACATTCAAAATTGCCCGTCCAATGACCCACTTGCTTGAAAAAGAGACTCGAATTTTCTTCTCAAAAGAGTGTATCGAATCCTTTAATACACTTAAAAAGAAATTGCCGAGGCTCCAATTATGATTGCTCTCTCCCAGACTGGGACTTGCCCTTCGAACTAAGGTTTGATGCAAGTGACTTTGCAACTGGGAAGTCCCTAGGGCAAGCAAAAGAACAAGCATTTCCAACCAATTCAACTATGGCCAGCAAGGACAATGACGAAGCCTCAAGCACACTATAACAACGAACGAAAAAGATTACTTGCCGTAGTGTACGCTTTTGCGAATTCCGGTCATATCTCGTTTTGTCCAAGAAGGCATAGTGTACGACGGACCATTCTGCTATAAAAAGTATCTCGTTGCTAAAAAGGATGCTAAATTCAAGATTTAATGTGGTGATCCTTTTGCTCCAAGAATTCTTTTTGAGATCCGAGAAACCAAAATAAGGAGCAAAGAATCTCGCCGCCGACATCTCTCCAGACTTGAGAACCCCACCAAGATGATTCGAGAACAAAGAAATCCAACGGAAACATTTCCTCACCGAAACTGCTGGATCGGTTTCTCTCGTAGATGATATTACCCCATGGTATTGCAGATTTTATGCCAAAACTACCATGAGGGGAAATTTCATTGATCAAGGGATGTCGCCCAATCACAAAAAACAAGTTTTTGTCGTCTCAGCAGAAAAGAAAGTTTTTCAAAGACGTCAAACACTACTTTTGGGACGACCCCTTCTTGTTTAAGATATGTGCGGATCAAGTGATTCGGCGTTGTGTTTCGGAGCAAGAAGCTTTAGACATTCTTAAAGCTTGCCATAGTGGAGCCACCGGGGGACACTACGGTGCCAATTACACAGCTAAAAAGATCTTTGATTCAGGATTTTATTGGCCTACGATCTACAAGGATGCCCACGACTTTGTCACCCGATGTGACATTTGTCAACGTCAAGGCAAAATTTCACAACGTGATGAGATGCCTCAAAACTCTATCCAAGTTTGTGAAATCTTTGACATGTGGGGCATTGATTTTATGGGGCCGTTCCCGTCTTCAAGAGGGAATAAATATATACTCGTGGCCGTTGATTATTTATCAAAATGGGTTGAAGCAAAAGCGCTCCCCACCAATGACGCCCGAGTTGTTTGCAAATTTCTTAAATCTCTCTTCGCCAGATTCGGTGCCCCTCGTGCAATCATAAGTGATCGCGGAACCCATTTTTGCAATGACCAATTTGCAAAGGTCATGCTTAAATACGGAGTCACTCATCGTCTCTCCACCGCGTATCATCCACAAACAAGTGGACAAGTTGAGGTATCCAATCGTGGTTTGAAACGAATTCTTGAAAGGACCGTGGGCGAAAATCGTGCCTCTTGGTCGGATAAATTAGATGACGCACTTTGGGCTTTCCGCACAGCTTACAAAACACCCATCGGGTGTACTCCATACAAGTTAGTGTACGGGAAGGCATGTCATCTTCCGATTGAGCTCGAGCACAAAGCTTACTGGGCCCTTAAGCATACAAACTTTGATATCAAAACCGCGGGTGATCACAGAAAAGTTCAACTCAATGAACTTAATGAACTTCGTGATCATGCCTATGAAAACTCTTTGATCTATAAAGAGAAAACAAAGAGAATCCATGACTCCAAGATCAAAAACCGCGTTTTCAACGTCGGTGATCGAGTCCTCCTCTTTAACTCTAGATTGAAGATTTTCTCGGGCAAGCTTAAGACCCGCTGGAGTGGACCATTCACTGTAACCCAAGTTTTTCCATATGGCACTGTCGAGTTATCCCAAAACTCCGGGCCAAATTTCAAAGTAAATGGTCATCGTTTGAAGCACTACTTTGGAGGGGACGTACCACAATTGGTAGTCCCAGATCTCCAGACCCACATGGTCCAATAATATTCGGGGGACGGGTCAAGCATCAGCGACCCTAAACAAGCGCTCTTCGTGAGATGCAACCCCATGCTTATCGTAGAATTTAGTGTAAAAATGAATAAGTTATTCTCGTTGTGTGGAGGCTACGCCACTCCCATTACCCGTGTTCGTGTTTGTGATGTTTAATTGTTCCATGAATGCCCGAATGTGCAGACTCTCGTGCTCTCAGTTTTGTACTTTCATCCATAAGAGATTTTTACATCCTTAGGCTTCATTTGGGAATCCAGTATCCAAATCTAATCGACTACGTTTTATCATTTGGCACTCTAATAAACGCCTTAGAATTTTACGAGGTGCCCCTTTTCAAAACTCGTGGAACAAATGGTTTTCGTTCTAGTAATGGGGGGGGGGAATTTTTGATTTAATTTTGCCTGCAGCCGTTTTGTTTAATTATAATACCCGTTTTTTACACCATATTTGCAAAAATACCAAAAAATGGAAAAAAAAATTAAAAATATTACAAAAATAAAATAAGTATTTTGTTACAAGTTTTTGACTTTCCTAATGGTTAAATGAGAATAATATTTGACTCGATGGGGTAGGAGTGTTAAGAGCCCTACTAGTTCCAAATTGTAGGCTAAGCTTTTACGAATTCTATTGCTTTTCGAATTTTAAAAGGTATGAAGAACAAGAAGTGATAGAGTTAAATATAAGTTTATGTGCTAAGCAAGATTCTTTCTAAAACTAATATGAGTATTCTTTAGGCTTTTCTCCCATTAGCTTTTAATCCACCTAATCATACGTGCTCATTTCAATTCAACTAAGTCAATCGATGTTTTTAGAAAAAGCTTCAAATTTGTAACTTGATTCTTTAAAGCGATGTTGTATTGTTCTTAGTAATTTGAAAGTTAAAATGCCAAAGAAGCATGAATGAAATATGAATGCAAAAATGCATGAATATTGAAATTATGCCAATGAAGCATACATTTGAGTATATGGAGCAAGTAAAAGATGTGTCGTGATATCCCACTCCGCTAACCACGAGGTGGGGGTTCAAACTAAGACATCTTTACTTCTAGGGATTTGGTGTGTTTGTTGAAATCCACCAAGAAGCGAGTTCTAGGTGGTCTAGGTGAGGGTTCAAACTAAGACACCTATCCTTAGCCATATTAGGAAGAAGGTGTTGATGTGATTTCCCACTACGCTAGCAACGGGGTGGGTTTTCAAACTAAGAACACCGGTCGTTGGTTGTGATATCCTACTAGGGAGCAAGGCCTAGGTAGGTGTTCAAACTAAGCAACGCATTCCTAGCTTTAAGAACTTATGATTATGATGATAAAGATGTTGCAAAAAAGTTCTACAGTTAAAATTTTGATTAAATCAAGTTATAAGGACCTAATAAGTTGTTGCTTTGAGTCATGATTCATCTTGAATTACGACTATGGAAATAAGTTGATCTATGGTTGAGTTGATATGAGTACACACATTTAAATCATATATCCGTTGAAATGAGTACAAACACATTTAAATCATATATTCATGTTGGGAGTTAAAAGCTCACAATCATAAGTATGAGTCTTAGCATTTAGACTTCATTACAAATGCATACTTGTTATAATTGCTTGTTTGGAACTAGTGAAAAAACGGGGAACATTGATTCATCCATATCGGGCATCCGTAGATTAATTCTAATGGGCGCTTCTCATTCATGATCCCAGTGTTGATAAAATAAAGAAGCAAACAGGTAGTTTAAGAAAAGAAAAAGGAAAATTCCAAAAATATAAGGGGATGTTAGTGTAACATATGAAAAAAAATGTAAAAGGGACTTGTCCGAAGCTATTGCTTCTTTAGTTCCCCTTGACAACACTTAGCTACGTTCTGAGGATTTTAGTCGAGGGGGATTGGAGATTCCTAGTTTTTCGTAATGTTTTACTTCATAACATTTCGTGAGGACACTACAATACCTAGTAGGGGTATTTTGGTATGTGTAAATTACACATACTGGTTATCCCATAAAAAACGGGACTAAATAGACCAAAATAGACCAAAACTGCCCAAAAAAAAAAAATATATGTTTGTTTTGCATTTGTATTGTGCAGGAAACGGATATCACACAAAAGGACGAAAAACAAAGCCAAAAATGACAAAACTGGGCACGGAATGGAATAGTGTGAAAAGACAAAGCCAAATCGAAGCCAAAAAGTCAAACAGTCAAAGCCAAAGTCAACCCCGACAAAGTCAAAGTCAAGAGGAAGTCAAAATCAGAAGAAATATAACTTAAGGGACCAAAAATGTCAAATCCCTAAGTGTAATACAAGAAGAAAAAGACTACAAGGGCTGATTTTGGCACTTACATGAAATAACAAGTGAGGTGGTGTATCTTCCTGCCAATGTCCCAAACTTGCTTACCCAAAGGACTAAGTTTGCAATAGATTATAAGAGGTGAGGGGCATTCTGCTTCTGTCCAAACCTCAACCTTAATATCACCACAAGACCATGGATGCAAAATACCCTTATAACTTCCGGGGACTAACCTTGCTAATTCTCCAAACCCACACCAGACCCTATCCACCACCCAAACCTTTTTATAACTCACTTTCCCGCCCAAACCAAAACCCAAGAACTGTTCACGGGATTTCTTCCTTTCTTTTACCCTGCAACTATAACTACACCCTGGATAATCCTTTCCCCCCACCTCTAGTACTTTCCCCCATCACATGAAACCATTGCCACCTTGGCAATCCGTGGGCACCACAACACATCAAGTGCCAGGATCAAGGGTTTGGGAACCAAGAAAGATTGAAGGCCAGGATTACATCTTTGTTTCACTCACACAACAAACACATTTAGTTTTGGTCTCTACAAAGAAGCACGAGAAGAGAAGACCCAACCCTAGCTCGTTTTGCTATATAAGCTGTTGTAAGCCATTGTGGCCAGAGTAGTTTTTAGTTAGCATTTTTTTTATGTAATTCAGTTTAATCTTTATTAGTGTAACTCATTTCAACTTTGATGTACTTGCATTCGTCTTTTTATGAAATTCGAGGTACCCTTTAAACATTGTTGTTTCTAAGTTTTATACTACAATTGTGTTTCTTTAAAAAAGTCATATAACTATTAATTTAAAGCCTCTTTAAATCTGTTTGTAAAACTTTTACATACAAAGTGTATGTAAAATCCAAAGAAAAGAAAAAACTACTGTTTAATTAAGCTGTGGATGAATGAGCAATAATGGATGGCTCATTGGTTTCTTAGTTAAGCTTTTATAAGCTTTGGGTAGGTTTTAGAGCTTATTTAGGTATTCAAAATCCTGTTTTGAGCAAGGATAAAGGTATGCTTTCTCTTTAAATTTTTGCTTAAAATTTACTGTAGCACTGCTTATTTTTAGCTTATTAATGGCTTATTGTGCTTATTTGTGTTTAGTGATGCTTAAATATGCTTTCTAGGTGCTCTTATTTCATTTACATGCAAATTGCTTAAAACTGCCTAGAATAGCTTATTTTTGTTGATTAGCTTATTAGATTTTCAAGTGCTTATTTGTTTTGCTTTTCACTTTTTATTGCTTAATATTGCATAATTAGTAGTAGTCTTTAAAATTTTGAGCTTAAATCAGTTCTTATATGTTTTAAAATCAGTTTTGAAATTATAAAGGGGTGTTTGGGTTAAGTACTAAAACGGGTCAAAATGACAATGACATGGGTTGGTGTCATATTGGTTAATTTTGGCTTAAAGTATTAAGCCTTTTGAGTCTGTTTTTCCAAAGCTTTTAAGTTCAAAAAGTGTTTCTCAAGTTTTACCATTGAGTTCTCAAGTCTGTTAGTTTTAAAAAGGTCTCAAAGTGCTTATTTGATTAAGTTGTTGAGACCAGCTTAGGAGCATTGTTCTCTTTCTCTTTTTAGAGTAAAAATCAACTAGGTTAAGTGTCCTTGGTTTTCTTTAAATCTTTGACTAATTCTGTCAACTTTTTCTTAGTTTTTCAAAAGGCCAAAAGGAGTCCCATTTTCATTCTCAAAAATCAGCAGGTATATTAGTGTTTTAGGTTCTCAAAATGTGTGCACAAGTTCATTTCCTGGTATTCTTCATCTGTTGTAACCTAATTTTTCAATTTGAGCTTATTTGACAGCTTATTTTAAGCTGTCAATATAAGTCCCTTTTTTTTAGATCATGTGCCCTGGTGCTAGGGTCTCAACTTCAAGCCACTTGTTCTAGCTTAATAGGGGGCCTCAGCCCAAGCCTTTGGCTTTTCTAAAGAGCCAATAAGCCCTTTTATAAGCCCCCTTATTTTCAGACCTTTAGAAGACCATATTGTTTCTTATTTTTTAAGCCATAAATTGTGTCCTAGCTGTATAAATTACTCTACAGTAGCTATAATAACTCTTAAGTTATACTGCGAGGGTATTAAGCCAATTTTTGGGCTTATTAAGCTATAATTCATTTGCTTAATAATGTTCTAGTATTCATTAATGATGGTAATGTTGAATTGGTGTTTGCTTAATTTCTTACTTTTCTTGTCTTATTATATTTGAACAGCCTAGAAAAAGCCAATTTTGCTTTTAAAGCTTAATTTTAAGCTTGTCTGTCTAATTTAAGCCTTTTCAGCTTAGTTTAGTGCTGAGATTCAAAGCTTCATTAGAGCTTTTTAGGTTGTTAGATAATTCCTTTCAGCTTATTTGTTCCCACATTTTAGCTTTTTAGTCCCAAAAAGTTCAAAAGACTTTAAGCTTTTTTGCCCTTGAAGCTCAATTAAGCTACTGTATGTTTTAAAAGCTCTGTTTATCTATTTATAAAGCTTATAAACAAATACCCTCAGTAAAGAAAAATTGTTAAGCCAATGAGCTTAACAAGTTTGCTTAAAAATGTTTTCATAAAAAAAATGAGAGAGATAATGGTGACCCGGTGACAAGACTCGAACCCGGGCCTGTACCCTCAATACACCTCTCTTTTATAACAAGTCTTACCGCTGTGCCCTTGGGTCTTTTCTGAAAGACTCTTGGGCACTTAGTTATTTAAGGGCGTTTTAACCCTTTTATGCAATAAGCTGTTTCAGCTTATTCTCGGCTTATTTATAAGCCGAGTTTTGGGGTTCTTATTTTTCTTAGGTAGGATTTTAGGTCTAGTATTTTAGGTAAATTTTTTAGAATTTTTAAAAATAGTTTAGTATTTTTTATAATTTAATTTCGTTATAAGTTTTAAAAATTCATAAAAAATACAAAAATTGTCAAAAAAATATTTTTCTTTTTTAGAAAATTTTCTTTAGTCATATATTTCGTAGGAAAAATTTAAAAACTTTCGTAGGGTTAATTTTTCAATCTTTTGATTTTTAAAGAACGGGTCCCAGGTACGAATTTTGTCTTGACTCGTTTTTGGGTCAAACGACCTCCGTTTTCAGTCTAGTCTTTTTCATTCTTCGTTATTAGTCCCCTAGAGTAGTTTAGAAGTAAAAATTTCTTTAAAGGGTTAATTTTGAAGATTTTAGGTTTTTGACCTTTTGTTCAGGATTCGTGCTCTCGTTTTTTAGCTTAAATTCATAATTTTTAGGTTTTTCTTAATCGTTTTCGTTTGTTATTGTTTAACTTAGCTTTCCACACTCTCAAATCATTTCTCTCATTCAAACTCCAATCTACCGACTGTATCGATTCTCCAGTCCAGCCTCGTTGGGGATAAACGACCCGGGAACATTGTATACTACTTCTCGGTTTCATTGATTGTGTTTTTAGATTATTCTTACTATATATATTTTATATTTTATATATATTTTAAGGTGTAGTTTAGCACCAATCAATTTTTAGATTATTCTTACGATTTATTGTAACACCGCCATTTTCGAGACAGCACAGCGGAACATATATGGGTGTTACTTCCTAGCACAATCACACATAATTCATAAAGAACGACTCAAAAGAGACGTTATAA
>BQNB010081896.1:15669-20669 GCA_026074375.1 Tanacetum coccineum
TATAGAAACCTAACAATTTAAGCATCCAATGTTTAAGGACCTATATATAAGTGTTGTTATAGGTTTATAATAAGATACAAATGATAAAAGTCCTAAGAATCTAACATTATAGCACCTGAATACATGTGGTCCTATCAGATTTTGTTATAATAAGACCATAGCATACAAACATCTTATAAAACTTAATGTAATAAGACTTTCATGTTAAGTATTCTGTTAACCTATATTCTTATAAGACACCAGTGATTTAAAGTCCTAAAATCATAATATAATAGGACCTAGATGACAAGTGTTTTATTAGATTAAAATCAAATAAGACTACAATGAGTAAGTGTTCTATAAAGCTTATTTAATAAGGATTATACGTTGTGGGTCCTAAGTGTTGCATTATAATAGAACTCAAAACTCAAGTGGTCTTATTAGAAGTGTTTATAGGACATCTCTATAAAATATGTCCCATGAAAGGGTCCTATAAACTATGTTTTTTTTTGTAGTGAATGCACATGAGCGGGACACAACTCACGTGGTAAACGCATAAAAATAAATATAGACTTAAAATGTACATTTAAAGAATATATATATATGAAAGCAAAAATTTTGTTATGTTGTATAGATATTGTATCACACTTGTAGAATTTGGTTAAGCTTGAGAGAATAAGAAAGGAAGGCAAGTTTCTCTAATTTTCAATTTTATAAAAGAGGAAAAGAGAAATGGGGAGGAGAAGTGATTAGAAGCCTTAACCTCCTTGATGAGATGAAAGAGGTATTTATAGGGTGCTAAGCATCCTTCTTATTTCCTAATTATTTTCTATCTAGTCCCTAGACTTTGGTATGTAAGCTATTCTTGACTAAAGCTTACATAACATTATTACAAAGCTAACTATTACATATAAAATAAAGTCTAAACACTACTAAATTAAATAAATCACTAAAGTATCATAATCGACACTTTTTCAATCCTAACAATCTCCCCCTGGAGATTAATTATTCTGGGGGATCCCTTCTTGATTTGAGTGGTCTTCCATTCACGTACATTTCCCAACATCTCATCTGATCTCGATGCTTCAAATGATCTTTAATGTCTTCTTTATAGATTTGTAAGTATTCAGCATCTGCATCACTGAAACTTGGGTCAACATATTCATACTTCACATCCTTATTGTACTTCTTTAAATTTTCCATAACTCTCTTCAAGGTTGCATCACAGAACTTATGAATCTCTTTATGAATCATCACTCTCTTCTCCTTTTTGTTGTCTCGTATATCATCCTGATAACCAGTTTGGAGGTGATAGTAAACAGTTTCTTTCTTTCAATACTAAGGAATGTGATTGTTGGAGCAATGGGTTGACCTTCTGCTGATAACTCTTCATGCCTTGCTAAAAATCATGGTCTTTTTCCCAAATGACAGTGCTTCTGAAAAAGATGGTCAATGATCCTAACAATCCAGTTTCTTTATAGTTATCCACTTTTCCATTAATGCATAATAGATACAAATCCTCAATGTGATTTTTATTGAGAAATTTGTAGTCTGGTTCTGTGATTGGACCAATCTTTCCATTAGCTCTTCTTACTATAATCTCTGTTATGAACTGGTGCTCATGACCTAGTTCATATAAAGTTTTGATTACTTTAACGATCTTTGAATCTGAGTAAACTTCTTCAGGTTTATCTCTTTTCTCTTTCTGCCTTCTAATAAGAAATTTCTTTGCCCACATATTCTTCTAGTGTTCAACACTAAATCGAGCATAAGAGTTAAACCTTTTGATACGTTTATTTACCCATCTTGAAGTTCATTCTTCGATATCATCATCAGGAAATGGAACTGTAGGATACTTGTGCAATGATAGAGTATACTTCTTTGGTCCTGAGTTACCATACTTTAAGTAGAATAGGTCTTGATTCAACAAAGTCATTGGTGGAGCTTTTGGATCTCTTTGGCAACTGTGATAGACTGGTTTTGGCTTCTTTGAAGTTGGTAAAGACAAGCTTTCTTTCCTGCTTTCCCAAACAATGTCACTTTTGAGATAGTTCTGCATCTGATCTACATGATACTGATGCTCTTCTCCTGAATTGCATCTTTATCTCAGCATCTCATCTACAGCTTTTTGCAGTTGAGATTCATCAATTTCTCCTAACATCCCTTCCATCAGTTCTCGTGATACTTCTTTAGTAGGGACTTCATCATCATCTGTCCCAAAACCATCCATCCAAGCATCAAATTCATCCAATTGTTCTTATGTACCTAAGTCTGATGGATTTGGTTCTTGATCTATGTGTTGTTCTGATGAAGATTCGCCTACTATATAAGTTCCTTGTTAAGACGTTTCTACCTCTTCGCATTATTCTCCCCCTCAGGAAGAGCATCCTTGTGATGGTCATCATGATCTCTAGGGCGAATAGCAGCTGTTCTACAAGGTGTAGCAGGGGGTGTGGGTTTCTTAAACATAATCTTCAATGACCACCATATTGATAACTCATCATTACGGAGCTTCTCATCATTTGATACTGAAGATCTTGAGCAGAAGATGCAGGAGCTTAAGTTGGGTGGACATGAAGAATGTTGTTTTCCATGTAATTCTTCAAAAATGAATCAACCTGTAGAGGAATACTGTTAGAAATGGCATTATTAACTTGCAAGGTAATCTCAGCACAAAGATTCTCGCGTTCCTTCTGTATAGCCTCCGTAATTATAGCAGCTATATCAGCTTGAGTCTTTTGTTCGTCCAATAATAATCCTTCAGCAACATATAATGGGACTAGTCTTTTTTGAAGAATGTTGTTTTCCATGTAATTCTTCAAAAATAAATCAACGTGTGAAGGAATACTGTTAGAAATGGCATTATTAACTTGCAAGGTAATCTCAGCACGAAGATTCTCGCGTTCCTTCTATATAAATCCAGTAATTATAGCAGCTACATCAGCTTGAGTCTTTTGTTTATCCAATAATAATCCTTCAACAACATATAATGGGACTAGTCTTCTTTGCAATTTCATTGACTCGATCACCAACCACTGAACAAAGAAATTCTTCCATTGTAGATTGTAAATGTTTATCAAGCTAATGAAACTTTTTCCTTGGCAAAAAATGTTTCTTTAAGTGTCCAAACATGTAGCCATAACGTTCGCCCATCTCCTGAATGAAACTTTTATACAGTTGGTATGTGCTATTTTACACATACCTTTTACCTTGAAAAATGAAACCAAAAGACCAAAAACATAATAAAAATGGCAAATATATGCTTGTTTTCGTGTTTGTATATGTGCAGGTACGGATATTAAAGAAATGGACATAATCAAAGCAAAAACGGACAAAGTTAAACACGAGAACGGATAGAGTGCACAAGAGCCAGAAGTTTTCTAGTTATGGTCAACAAAAGTCAACCCTGGTCAACAATGGTCAACTCACAAAAGGACAAAACCCTTAAAACAACAAAACAGCCCTTATTGTTAAATCAAATTCATAAAAAAAATCCCTAAATGCATAACACCGTTAGTCCTTTTAATATAAAAGACTAACGGTCGTTAAATGTCAAATATAAACCCAAAAACCAAAAACATTTAACCGGCCCAAAACCCTTAAATAACCTAAGTCAAACCCCCCTTTTTCACCGGGTCAAACAAAAGATATAAAGAAAAAGGCGCTGGAAAAACCAGTTTTACTTTTCATTATCATCCCCATTTAACCCTACTTAAAATTAACCCGCTTTAAGAATAATTAATCCCCTCTAGAAGCAAAAGACTGACACGTCTGACACTCAGGTGTCAACGTTGGCGATCCTGTGCTTTCTCATTAGCTGAAAAACATGTAATCAATCAAACGACTTAGATCAAAATTGGTTTTGACAGTTACTGATGAAGGGTTGAGATGAGAAGAGAGGGGAGCGTCCTAGGATCTAGAATCATCTTCTAAAGCCTATAAAAGGAGAGCTCAATCACACAGAAAAATCCTTCTATGAGTAGGAATTAGGTATAGAAGTAGTGTTGAAGTAACTTTTAGCTTATTGTAATTTTTAGCTTATTAAGTCCTTGTAATTTTCATTTAAAAGCTTTGTAATTTGTTTTTAGTAATAAAACTTACAGTTTACTTTTAATAATCTTGTGATTCAATCTGTTTTACTTAAAATGCAATATGGTTTGATAAATCTCAATAAGCTCTAAATAAGCTGTCTAATTCACTACTCAAGCTAGTTAGATACTCATTTAAGCTCTTAAAGCTTAAATGAGCTTATTGTCATTCAAAACCACTCCTAAATTTACCAAAGCATTTAATGGAAGGGAAGCCAGAACTAGATGGGCTTCCAAGACCACACCAACTTATCCTAGGATAAGCTGGAGCTTGTTGATTAGCTCATAAGAGCATTTGATAAGCCTTGTTTGTGCAAAGGCAGTTGTAAGTCTTATTTTTCTATTTTACAGCTTTTAATTGTATTATAGCTTAATCCTGCTTAGTACTAACTTATTTATGCTTAGATTAGCTTATTAGTGCTTAATATAGTTGTTTAATGCTTATTGTGTTTAATTTGTAGCTTAAATCTCATTTTATTAGCTTTAGTTATAAAACAGTTAAAAAATCCAAAAAATTTAGCAATAGTTGTTAGCTTATACTTCTGCTTATTTGTTTATTAAATTCTGCTCATTAGGTTTGTCAATAGCTTATTATTATCTGGTGTTGCTAGTTTGTGCATTAAATCTTAATTTGATAAGCTAAAAATAGGTTTAAGCCTTTTTAAGGGGTGTTTGGTACAAGGCAGCACTAACTTAAGTTAGTGCTGTCAAGGCCATTTAGTCCTTAGGATTGGTTTTAGAATTCATTTGTAGGTTTATGAGATTTTGGGGTGGGTTTGGTAGATCGGGAGTGAAGGGTGGGATGGGGGGGGGTCGTTGGGGGGGGTGTGGAGGGGGGAGGGGGGGGGGGGCCGTGGGAGGTTGGGGGGTGGCGGGGGGGGGGGTATGGGGGGGTTTAGGGGGGGGGGGGGGGGGGGGGGGAGGGGAGGGGGT
>BQNB010081896.1:25669-29487 GCA_026074375.1 Tanacetum coccineum
ATTTTCCGTTTGTGAATATTTTTAAATATAAAAAAATACAAAAATATTTTACACTTCTATTTTCTTTTATTTTAATATTAAAAATAACCATTTGTTAATCGTTGTTACGGCTCACCTTTAGATTACGTGCTATAAGGCAAGTTTAAGGCGGGTGTGATCAACATCACCCAAAAGGAGAAGGGTTATTCTAAATAGCGCCTCGCGTTTACCAGCTCCTCCGCTTTCTTGTACGTATTTTTAGAGAGCTACCGTGCACGTTTGATTTTCGGTTACCAAAAATATTTTTCTTTCTTATTTTAATTTCTTTTCTCATGTATTATTTTTAAAATCTAAAAATATTCTTCTTTATCCTCTTATTACATTTAATTCTTATCTTCTTTATCCTCTTATCCGTTTAATTCCTCAACATGTCTTCGTATAACCATTTTGGTTGCTCGTATTGTGGAGGTCCGTTTAATGGTGAAAACTGTCCTAGCTGTAGCAGTGTAGGATTCGGAAATGAGTTTGTCTACGACCCAAATCCTTATTCTTATAATGAAACATTGAACTTCTTCAACCAACCTCTACAATACCAATACGAGACATACTCGTGTGAATTTTGTGGAGGGAACTCTCATCCGGGCTTCGATTGTCAAACAGGGAACACACCCGTCTTTGATCAGGGGCCCTGTTACAATCAAGACTTTGGATTTAACCAACCTCTACATTATTTTCGGAGTCAACCACAACAATTTCCTTGTGAAAATTGCGGGGTTTTTCATGAAAATTTTCAGTGTCAACCGATGAACCAAAATTTCAATTATTCTAATTCATTCGGTTTTAACCAAATTTAACCCCCGCAGCAGTTCAACAATCATCATCCTCAAGAGATTCCAGAAGTCGTTTCTTTCTTTGATAATGAAACAAAGAACGAGCTTTATAAAATGATGGAAGATTTTACCGAAAAAATGAATCAAGAGTTACGTAAGCAGGAGGTTTTACTTGCAGCTCAAAGAGAGAAAGAATTACTTGCCCAAAAGCAAGCAGCTCAGGAAAAGCAAGTTCCTTCACCAAATTCCGTCTTTCGTCAACTAATTGAAGAAACGTGTGGTATGAACGTTTGTGAAGAGGAAAAGCAAAATATGGAAGATACGATGCTAGAATTGCTTAAAGATTGTCGTCAAAAAGAGCTTTATTGTATTCATAATAATGTTGATGATCTATTTGAAAGTGCTCTTAATTCTAAACTTCTCTCTATTAATTCTCAACATCTCGATAAGGAAAAGCAGGAAGTAAAGAATATCGCAGAACCGACAGCTAAACATCAAACTCGAATTTCACCGTGTTTAAAGAATTTTAAAGTTATTCACAAGGAGAACATTATTCCTTTGAATAAAACGCCTCAAATTTCTCCGTCTATTGCTCTCGCACCCGTGTCTTCTATTATGGAGCCCGAGGACTCTCTCATAATGGGGAATGAGGAACTTAGCACTATTCCTGAAAAGGAATCGGACGAATTCATAAAGTCCAGTGTTGAGGACCTTATTCCAATCCCAAGAGAGTCCGAGGATACATCCGGGAGTGATAGTGAGAACGTTTTACCTTCGAGTGATGATTTCTCTCCCATTTTTGAGGAAAAATCCATGACTTTCTCTAACCCTCTTTTCGATTCAAATGATTTTACCTCTAGTGATGACGAGTCACTATCCGATGAGGACGTTCCGGAAGATGTTAAAATTTACTCGAACCCTCTTTTCGAATTTGACGACGAATATATCTCTAGTGACGTAAATCCTCTTTTTGATGAGGTGTTAGAGGACATCGAGTGCAAGGTTTCTTATGATTTTAACCTTGACGAGTCGACTTTTCTAGTCACACCTCTTTCTGATTCTAATGACGATGAGTGTCTCACTCCAGGAGACGACATTAAGTTTCTTCTTCACCATGATCGGTCTACTCCTATTATAAGCGTTGTTTCCATTCTCGAGGGGTTCATCGATGAACCGCCTCTCGAAGAGAATGATGATTTATTTGATCTGGAACCAAAAGAAAATGACTGGAAGAAGATTTTGTACGATGCTCCAATTGATGATTTGATTACCGAGGACAAAGTTTTCGACCCCGGGATTCATGAAAAAAGTTTTTCTCTGACATTTGTGAAGTTAACCTTTGAGGATCGCCATTATCTTCCCATCACATTTGTTATCCGAATATTTCTTCCTTATCTTACCTACCATGTGGATTCTCCTTTACTTCTCTCCACCGGGAGTGAAGACATAATTTTTTACCCCGGCATCTCCACTTAAAGCCGGTGGCATTTCATCAGGATGGAACTTTCATGTGCTTTAATATTTATCCAAACATTAATGAAAGCCCGATTGAGATTTTCTTTTCCATTTGCTTCCCCATGGACAACTTAATTCGGGGTCGAGTCAAGCTCGTGACTCGGTTAACAAAAACAAGCGTTTCTATCTTCTTATCTATTTTCTAACATTTGATGAGAGGGGGCTCGCCTCTTTCTCGTGTTTCGTGTTTTGTGGTTTGTGATGTTTGTCCAGGATTGCCCGGATTTTGAAGACTCTCGTGCTCGGTGTTTTGTCCATCGTTCACTCGCTCTTCAATCCTTCGCATGCTTATTTAGGGAATCCTATATCCTAAATCTTATCAACTAACGTTTATCTTTTGCATACTTAATAAACGGCTTTAGATTTACGTAGAGACGCCTTTATATCTAGATTATGCATTGAAATTAGTATGGGGGTATCAATTTCACATTAAGGACAATGTGTAGTTTTAGTATAGGGGGAATCTATCGATTTGATTATACCTGCAGCCGTTGTTCTCACGTAACCCGTTTTTCCACCAAAAATATGTGATTTGTCTTAAAAATAGCAAAATTTAAAAAAATTTGTGCATTATAAAGTGAAAAAAAGAGTGATAAATGTTGGAATAAAGTGATGAAATAAGTGTTATGACACAAATAAATAAAGGTGAGAACAAGAAATAAATTTTGATCCGACCGATTTTATACCTTAGGTTTTTCCTTAACATATTTAAATCGAGTTTGTTGCTAGTCTTATGTAGGCTTATCCATTATGCCAAACTCGATTTATTAGAGTTGAGATTGGTTCCAGTCTATGTGACTTGTTAAAGTGCCGATCTTAATTCGCTAGGCTAAGCATTCGCGAGTCTCTTTCTTAGAGATTTTAAATTGCGAAGAATAAGAAATGATAGTGTTAATTATAAGTCATGTTATTAAACGTGGAATAGTTGGTTTTCTTTCAAGCTCATAAGTATTAATTATGGCTTTTTCTCCAATTAGCTTATTTCACTTATATGCATAAATGTTTAATAAATAAGGTTGTCCGGTTCTGTGGTATATCCCATATCATAACACGGGGTCGATTCTTGGACTTGGCTAGTTTCTAGAGAGAGAAACACATGAGAGAATTTTTCTAGTGAGAGAAAATGTGTTTTTGTATGAAAGGAATAAATGACTAGCTTACCTCTTCCAAAGTTGGAAGAGGCTTATATAGTACTTACAATATACCGGGTATTAGTACCCGACTTAAAACCGAAAATGGTACTATTAACTATTAAACTACGAGCTATAATAAATAGTAAAATACACGGGGTGACCGAGTCTTTTTCTAATATCTAACAATTTCCCCCTAAGGGAGGTCACCCCAAAAAACACTAAATTAAGCTCAGTAATCTTGATCTTGTGTTCAACTCGTAGTCTTTGATTCATCATGCATTGATATAACACCTCGTGTTTCAGAGTCATTGACGTCGTTAATAAATTTGCATTGTACCTTTTAAATTGTACGTGGTTACTA